>CM056463.1:1982841-2183132 GCA_029783895.1 Triplophysa bombifrons
TGAATCATATACTGTTGACCGAGGAGAAACCACCCGACACGAGACAGTGAAGTCTGCCACGTTCAAGTGTAAAGAACATTACATTCATGTGACACAGACTGGGCACTCCCATCCAAAGCCACGTCCACAAACGCAGCCAGAGGTTTTGGATTTGCGTTCACTTTTACGTTATAAAATAAACCCCTCCCTGAGGCAAAGGTCATTCACTGTGCTATTAACTCTCACCATACGTGAAGAACTAGTCATGGCTCATCTTTCCTTAGGAAATGACAGAATGAAATGAATCACTACACCTAATTGACGCAGTGCAGAACGAGGCTCATTTTTAAGGAGGGATATAAAAATGGCACTTCATCGTCACATGCTGACAGTGTAACTACACGCTTTATGGCACATTCCATGTACAGCAGGTAATGCTCCGGGACTTCATCGTATTCGGCACATCATGGTAAAAGGCCACTACGTTTGAACTACACAGTATTTCTCCGATGAAGGTTTGAAATCATTGTTGTCATATCGGATATTAATAGGATTGATGAGGGTTGGTGCGTTCCTTCCGTGAATCCATCAACAGACGGTTTTCACCCTCGCATAGAGAACAACAAAACAGTCAAGTTATTCCCATGGCTCTCTACCGTCACTAAACAGCTGTTAAATAGGGTAATAATGGCCATGAGAGCATAAATGTATGATACATTTATACATAGAAACGTGACACAGTGTTCCAAATGTGTTTCTCTTTCTTCAAGGGTTCCTCCGGCCGGCTCCGATCACAAGACTTTGGCCCGTTTGCTGTTCAGAGATCCGTGCTACGAGACAAACGAGAGGAAAACAGGCGTGAAATGTGACATCTGAGGTTCGGTTTCAAGATTCACAACTGATCTCTGAGTAAATCATGAAGGTCTATTGACTTAAATACAGACACTCTGCACCGCATTAACACAACTCCTCTGTCATATATATGTGTAACATAAAAAAGACTAAATGAGACACAACATATGCCTGATTAATAACATGACATTTGATCTACAAATGATTCAACTTGTTTGAACTCCGTGTCTAGACTTTAAACTGAAAGTAAAGGAAACTCTGGGAGGGTCTGCGTTTGTCAATCAATTTTGAATATCTAATAAAGTCCTCATGAGGTCAAAAGTGGGATAAGTGTTCATGATTGTTATCACTTGGCTTCGGCTCCTGATCACGCTGATCATTCTGCAATAACAACCATCTGCCTTCACATTCAAGTGTGTGCCTTCTCACATAGAAGCTTTATTTTTGGATATCCAGGCAAGTTTTCTTTACAGAAATTTGTGTTTTATCAGATTATAAGAATCTTCATGTTAATGATCTGATACACAATCACAATCGCATGCGGTATTCCACCAATCACTACACACTTGTGAACTGGCCAATCACAGCACACTTCGCTTTTCAGAGAGGCGGGGCAAAGAGGAGATACAAACATGCAAATACAGCATTTTTCAACCTTAAATCGTATTTACACATTACATTACATCTGAAACAAAAGATTTGATCCGTGTCATATGACCCCTTTAATAATCTGTCATCGCAGAACAAACCACATCCACTCCAGAACAACTGTGAGAACTGGTCCAGGATCAGTTCAGCGTGTCATACCTTGGCCTGTTTGTAAAAGTGAGGAGCCAGCTCCACCAGCCAGGAGGACTCCACCGCCGTCACATCTCGCATGTAGTACTTGCTGGTCTGAACCAACTCATTGAAGACGACCCTGAGACACGTCATGTTCTGTTAATACCAGAGGATTTCTTTGACAGAATAAAAGCACTCAGATCAAGCATGTACCATTTAGGGGGCGTTTCTCCAAACAGCACAGAGTCAGGATGGATGTGCAGCTCTCGGTCATCTCGTAGAGTCCTGCGCACGACAAACAAACACAGTCAAATACACACGTATGTGCGTCAACATCAACAGAAGAATACTGGTACATGCCGAGTGAGACATCAGAAGGTTTCCAGCTCTGGTTAACTGACCTGTAGGAGCCGGAGTGATGCATGCGCGCAGCGTTCGCAAAAAATCCCGAAACGACACATCTGAGAATCACATCCGGGTCACCTGGAGAGCCGAGAGACAAATGAAACTATAAGTGATCCGTACCAACAGACAGCGAGTCAAACTGATGAAACAACGGTTCACATGACAGTAAGACGCACCCATACTGATGTGTCACACAGACAGAGAAATCACAACTGACCTTCACTGGACGTTCGAGGCACCTTAAACTTGTTGAGCAGGTGTCTCAGCTGTTCACGTATGGTCATGGCACGCAGGAGACCCTTGTAGTTGAGGAAGTGATCCTGACACCATTGAGAACTCTTCTGATGCTACAGAACACAGCCATTACAAATACATGAAAATGCTTTAAACGGTCAGGGCTGCGACTCCAGAACAACCACCTCAATGTAAACAGATGATTCTCAACATCACACAGTTACTGCTGGACATGAGTCAAATATCCAGAAATGCAAAGATTGTGGAGGACCTGGGTGATTGTTTCGAAGATCAGTGGACAGTCTAATGACTCATGACACACAAGAAACCCTTAAACAACTGTGACTAAACATAAAAACTGTCATTGATGGTTAAGTTAACCTCACAAAGTATTATAATCAGGGGCGTCTAAACTTTTGCACTGGGCTATTTTGAGAAATTCTGTTATAATTCTTTAGTGTGAACTTCATGTTAACATTTCTTTAGTGAAATAACTTGCTCAGGGCAGGACTGAATTAAAAATAGACCTTCATTTTCAAAAATCCTCTTATTCGTCTGTACATTAATTATTAAATGAGGGCATTACCTTTAAGAAGGCTTCGTAAATATTCAGCATGGTGAGATGATCTCCTTCAGCCACGGCAAACTTTCTGTGTTCACGCGCCTGTAACATCACACAGACACAGGTGCAGGTGAAGCACATGTTAAAGGCTTGATGGTAGAAATTAATTCTGAATGAAAATGCATACGGCCGATTTCTTCTGATTGTGCGGCACCACAAAAATGTTTTGAATTTGCATCATGGCCGCAATGGTGACGATCTCTTTGGAGCAGCTGAAGTTCCCCGATTCCAGCAGCATCTTGGCGAACATGGGGCTGAGGGGAAACTCGGCCATGCGGATGCCCATCGGGTCCGTGAGACGCCCGTACTGATCGAGACCTGAGAGAAGGAGAGCTTACTGCATGACAACATCATCCACGTGAAATGAAGAAACGGTGAGCGCGGTGTCCACCTACCTCCAAGAGCATAGAGCAGCTCCAGAGCCTGAACCATAGACTGAGCCGGCGGAGGCTGAAAAACATCACAAAGATTAGAGAAACACCTCAGACAAACACATCACTCTTGAAGAGCAATGACGCAGAAATGTGTTCAGACAGAGAAAAAATGAAGAGACCACTCTTCAGTTCGTCTGAATGTTCCGTCTACAGGTGCGTGTTTATGTCAAATCATCATTTTAGTTTTTTTTCTGTGAATTAGAGTGACAACACTTCTCCCAAATGTTTTATTTCCATTTGCAAACACTACTTCATACATCTACAACCAAAAAAGGGGAAATGCTCAGGCTATCGGTTTCAAGATACATCCACAAAGATGAAAAAATGGAAGTAAACTTTTGCTCTACTCCAGACTTGAAAGGTCAAATGGTCTCTTAGTTTTTTCCCGTGGCTGTGTGTTGTCAGTAGGTGGCGCTCACAGACAGAAAGCTGAACCGGAGAACGTTGTCGATGCCCAACGCTTTCAGCTGCAGAATGACAGGAGCCAGATTTGAGCGCTGCATCTCTGCCACTGTAGACTCCGGTAGCTTCTGGAAATCCTCCTCTGTAAACACAGACAGTCAGAGACACTCCATGAGCACAGAGAACTCAAATACATCCACACAAACACACAGACTACACAACACTGACATGTACTTCTTTCAGTATACAGAATGTTACACAAGCACCACTGTGCAATGTCACGATATTATGCTTTAAGATGTTGTGTTGTGTCGTATGTCTTGTCGTTGTGTTTCGTGTTGTTTGTCTTGTGTTGTGTTGTGTGGGTTTTGTTATTGTGTGTCTGAGGTTGTTGTGATGCGTGTCATGCGTTGCACTGTTGTGTTTTTTTTGTTGTGTTACGTGTTGCGAGTTGTGTTGTGTAGTACATCCCACTATAACAGAAGTTGTCAGAGGCTCTTCCTCAGAGTACCTGTGTAGAGACGGAAACATTTCCCTGCGCGGTTCCGTCCGGCTCTTCCGGCCCTCTGACAGGCGGAGGCTTTAGAGATGGGCGTGACGATCAGTGATTCGATGGCTGTTCGGGGATTATACGCTCTCAGCTTCACAAAAGCACAGTCAATGACAAACACCACGCCATTTATGGTGATGGACGTCTCTGCTATATTCGTGGCAACCACCACCTGAAACCAGAGCGACTCCATGAAAACAACATCCGTTTGTTATCAACCAGCATGACATTGATCTCCTCGTCACATGTCCATGTGCTGTAACTGGTGTTTACCTTTCTGACAGTAGGGGCCATCCGCTCAAACACTCGCATCTGTTCTTTATACAGCAGACCGGCGTACATAGGCAGCACACACAGATGTTTCTTCATGCCGTAGCGAGACAGAGTCCGGGCCTGTTCCTGGAGCATGGACACCACCTTCTCCACCTCCTCCTGCACACACAGAGCGTTTCAATGACGGGAATGACAAGGGCCACGGCTCCCATACCCCGACAACACACAATATGAACAGCTAAGGGGATGAAGGTTTACTACACGACGTTCAACAGTTGTATGGTGATGTTTAGTGTGAACACACACACCTGTCCTGTGAGAAAGGCCAACACATCACCATCATCCTCCGTCTCATGAATCTTCAGCACAGTTTCCACAGTGGCCTTCACATAGTCCGGCACGGGACTGCAGAGAAAACATTTGAAAATCAGCTGTTTTCACTACTAGACACACAAAGAGAAAGAGCCGCACACTGTCTGGCCAAGAAACAAGCCGAGGGTTAGAAACATGATGATTAGTGCCGTGTGCTTCAGCTTCACATCAGCCCCGTTTCACAAGACGCTTCACGCTAAGAATGTTTGAGGGACATTTGATCTGAATCACATGAGCTGGAGAAGACATCCATTCCACAAATACATGAAAGTGAATCACATGAGCGCACAGGACGGTGGAAACAATGGCGCCGTAACGGAAGCTGTGGAGCATAATGTCCGGCCAGGCAGTGCTTCTCTGTGTGACTTCTGGCAGGCGTCCATCTCCTCTGAATATCAAACACTCACCTGACGGTGTAGAAAATATCCACAGGGAAAGTTCGGCCCTCGACCGTCAGAATGCCACAGGTGTCTTTGCTTGGGTCTCCGGTCTCATTTAGGTTGAAGAAATCTTGAAATTTCTGTCAGATACATAACTGTATTAAACATCACACCCCGCAAAACTCTCACGAAGAGGAACAAATCATCAGATGACGTCAGCCCAGCGTTAAAGAGTACATAACCAGGGATTCTTAAGGTCCTGCTTTGGTTTCTGGAGTGTCCAACAACAAGTTCATGGATATTGAAGGTGTTAAAACACGATTATTTCGTAATAATAGGAAGTTATTCTGATCTTACTCTTGACTGACTCTCAAATGATTCGTTCTGTGATGCTTTTATCTAATCCCCTCCTTTCCCCTCATCTAGTCTGATGTGATCGAAATAAAGGTACTGTATGTGTGGCATCGATGCGTCGTACCATTAGAAATGTAATCATCTTAACACCCCTATGACGTACATCCGTGGCGGTTGGCGAATCGAACTAGTGATGACTCGTGTGCGTGATTCAGAGTCGACTTCAATTTTAATAACTTTGTTATTCATTCACCTTCGGATTTACAACTTGGCAGACTGCTTACTTTCAAACACATCAACATTACACACTCCATGACATGTCATTTACATGATCTCATGTTATAGACTCTTTAAAGATCCGCACTGTAAACACATCAATCTATTGGTTGTATGAGCTGCTTTGATACAGTTTTTCATTCCTCAGATGTATTTGAATCATCATCATTACTGCTCCAGACAGAGAGGGAGAAGAAAGAACTTCAGAGCTCACACCTACCTTGGCATCCAGGGTGGCTGAAGCTACAATCAGACGCAGGTCTCTCCGCTTCTTCTGAATCTGTACGAGAAAAACCCTTCAATCACAGGAACACGCTCGCATGTGACAGACATACATGACTGGAAAGAAACTCTCACCTTCTTCAGAAGGCCGATGGCGATGTCGGTGTAAAGCGTTCTCTCGTGAGCCTCGTCCAACATTAACACACTGCAGAAACACAAAAGCATGTGACATGACAATCGTCCGTTCTCTTTGATATCTGTGTTCACTGCTGTTTAACATGATATGAAGTCCCTTTCATGTCAAAAACTAAAATCATTGAAGGTGAATAAGATTTAATGACACATGAATGTCGCTAGCGGAGGAAATACATTAGAAACAGTGAAGGAGTTTATAGGAGCAGCATTACCTGTATTTCTTTAAGAGAGGGTCAGACATCATCTCCCGAACCAACATCCCGTCCGTCAGAAACTGAACAACACACACAAGCGGGAATGAAAAGAATCACACAGACTCGAGGATACAGAGCTTTGGTTAAGACCAGCCCTTCTCAAAGTCCAGACTTGAAGGGAATTCAGTCCAGACCCGCCTCAACTTTGTATGTCACTGTTAGTGACTGCCTGCGTGTCTGGACAGATGAACATTAATGTGGTTTGTCTGTAAATATACACATCATTTGTTGTCCAGACGGACGTTTGCGCAGCTTGATCCATGAAATAAAATAAAATAAATGAAAACAGTGGATTGCACTTATAATTCTGCATTCTTGCAAATAAGTAAAAGTGACCGCAGGTTATAAATTGTACAAAACTATACTTTTTTTTTATAGTATACAAATCATTACACCTATGGAGTGTCCCCACAGAGATAGTACATGTGAGTGTGTGTGTGTGTATGCGTGAGTGTGTGTGTGTTACTGTTGTGTGCGTGAGCGAGTGAGTGAGTTAGCGAGTGAGCGAGCGAGTGAGTGAGTGAGTGAGCGAGTGAGTGAGTGAGTGAGTGAGTGAGCGAGTGAGTGAGTTAGCGAGTGAGTGAGTGAGTGAGTGAGCGAGTGAGTGAGCGAGTTAGCGAGTGAGTGAGTGAGTTAGCGAGTGAGCGAGTGAGTTAGCGAGTGAGCGAGTGAGTGAGTGAGTGAGCGAGTGAGTGAGTGAGTGAGTGAGTGAGCGAGTGAGCGAGTGAGTTAGCGAGTGAGTGAGTGAGTGAGCGAGCGAGTGAGTGAGTGAGTGAGTGAGTTAGCGAGTGAGTGAGTGAGTTAGCGAGTGAGCGAGTGAGTTAGCGAGTGAGCGAGCGAGTGAGTGAGTGAGTGAGTGAGTGAGTAAGTGAGTTAGCGAGTGAGTGAGTGAGTTAGCGAGTGAGTGAGTGAGTGAGTGAGTGAGTTAGCGAGTGAGTGAGTGAGTGAGTGAGCGAGTGAGTGAGTGAGTTAGCGAGTGAGGGAGTGAGTGAGTGAGTGAGTTAGCGAGTGAGTGAGTTAGCGAGTGAGGGAGTGAGTTAGCGAGTGAGCGAGTGAGTTAGCGAGTGAGCGAGTGAGTTAGCGAGTGAGTGAGTGAGTGAGTGAGTGAGTGAGTGAGTTAGCGAGTGAGGGAGTGAGTTAGCGAGTGAGCGAGTGAGTGAGTGAGTGAGGGAGTGAGTGAGCGAGTGAGCGAGTGAGTGAGCGAGTGAGTGAGTGAGTGAGTGAGTTAGCGAGTGAGCGAGTGAGTTAGCGAGTGAGCGAGTGAGCGAGTGAGCGAGTGAGCGAGTGAGCGAGTGAGCGAGTGAGCGAGTGAGCGAGTGAGTTAGCGAGTGAGCGAGTGAGCGAGTTAGCGAGTGAGCGAGTGAGCGAGTGAGCGAGTGAGCGAGTGAGTGAGCGATTGAGTGAGTGCCTACTTTGATCCGTGTAGCCTGGGGGTCAGAGCAGTCATCAAACCTGATGCTGTAGCCCACTTCATGGCCAAGAAACGCCCCTCTCTCTTCTGCTACACGAGCAGCCACCTGCACACACACGTGTTCACACACGGTCAGCGTCACGTCTCAGAGAGATCTCATGGAGGAGAGATTACATGAGTAGATACATACAGATGTAGCCGCCACACGTCGAGGCTGAGTGACACCGATCACCTTCCCTTCTGCCGCCCATCCGGCCTCCAACAAATACTAGCAGAACAAAAATACTCAAGTTACTCTACTGAAGGATTCTGGGAAAATGAGAAGCATTTCTGCCTCTTGTCTCTGATTGGCTGAGGACATTGGACGAACCTGTGGAATCTGTGTGCTTTTCCCACATCCGGTTTCTCCGACAATCACCACAGTCTGGAAACTTTCCACCAGATAGAGGATATTGTTTCTGTGCTGCGTTCAAAACAAACAACAACACTTATGATCAACAACAGACACGGGCGCATGAAACACACGCTGAGCAATTCTTTGTGTTGCTTCATATTTATTCTCCTGTGCAACAAGAAGTGATGACTGGACAACATCATGTTTCTTGTCACCTTGGTGTGCTCAGAAAATGTAAATATCACTGGGAATATATTTGGGAGATATTTTACCCATAAGAATGTCTAAGGGTGCCAATAAGAGTGACCAGGTGTATAAGAGAAAAAAAAAATCTAATTGTTTTACTTTAATGAAATGTTGGAATATTGTTTATTTTTGGAATAAAAGATCAAAAGAAGAAACGATGCAGATTTTTTTTTACAGCTTCTTTGCTCATATTTATCAAGGGTGCCAATATTAGTGGAGGGCTCTGTATCACACAATTCTTCAAAAAACACTGAAGTTCTGTGTTTCTTTAGGTGCAGTAATGTCTTTAAATGTCATCCTTCTGTTTTTATGAAGATAAGAGTCACAGAACGTGTTGATTCAGCAATAATAAGCATCAGCTGTGGTGGGTGCCGTGCATTGAATTGAATTTTTGCCCAGGTGATAGAGAATGATCACAAATCATTCATTTCACAGCTTTCTGGAGCTGATGATGTCATTTGTGATATTTTTCTAAATGATTGTAAAGTGCAGGGGATGAGCGAACACCACCTTGATTTAAAACACCTCGGCAGGCAGGCAGCCACACAGAAGTGCCCAGACAATGTGCTCTCAAGGTTTACGGTCTGGTTTATATTCAACATTAAATGTAACTAATATTCAGGATTTACCCGAAAAGATTTCATAGATTATAAAATCGATAGAAACAATTGTACATTTATATTTAAGATATCGATGTTTGTTTTATTGATTACTCAGTCTAGTTCTTTTTAAAAGGTTCAATACTACCGATTTATCAATACTTACAGTAGATTTAGAAGTAAATATAAATTCAGTGAAATGATGTATTTATAGTAGTAAAATGAATGAAGTTGCTTAAAAGTTTCACTTGTTTAAATCCTTATTCAAACATCACCGAGGAGATGTGGACTAAATCGTTCTTAAGCTAACCCATGGCAAACCTTTCTTCTTTTTTGGCCTTGGGGATTTTTCTTTTCATTTTATTTCCCCATCAGTCATACAGACACAACATTGTGATGCTGTGAAGATGTCAGTGGTACCTTGAAGACTGGCAGTCTCTGCCTCTGTTTCTCTATTGAGAGAGCCGTGTGTGGATTATAGATGACTGGAGATCCGGTGGTCTCGGTGGACAGATCCCTCTCCTCGCGCACACCCGGAGCATCAGAGCCTGTGAAAACCATCAATCAAAACAATGATAACAGCAGCATGTGCCAGTCAGTCCCGTGACGGATGTTTGTAAACGGAAACTGAAGGTTCATACACGTTTACTGTGATAAAAGCATGATGGTGAACAGTACAATAGATCTGGATGATGTTACTGAGCTTCTGCAGCAGCACGCGCACGCGCACACACACACTATCATTATCTGCGCATGACGCATCAATAGAACACAAAAGATAAAACATCGCGCTCGTGTTAGATAAGCTGTGAATATTACCGGGCTTCCAGAATTTCACGGTGGAGTGGGGCGCCGCCATGATGCTATACGTCACTGACGTCACCAGAGCGTTAAATTCTACCTCGAGCGCGAGAGGGCGACATAGACCATTCATCTCATTAAATCATTTCATTGATAAGTTACATTCGTCACATCTTTTCTTTAATCAATATTCCTTATGTTGTTTTATTAGTGTATATTCGTATTGTCTTCATTACACATGCAATTATGTTGAATTTTTAGAGAATGGGGAACAAACACTGTACTTATTAAATGATCAATACTGTACTTATTAAATGATCAATACTGCACTTATTAAATGATCAATACTGCGTTATTTGCAAGACACAGGGACACACATTAAAGGGACTGATAGTGATGATGATTTATGGCACAAAATATGGAGATACAAGTTTTCGTTAGAACATGAAAATTATAATGGAACTAGGATGTGTGAGGTTTTTGGTTTTAAGAATCTATGAGAATTGACATCATGAAGTTTCTGCAGGAACTCACAACAACCCGATGTAACCACAAACAAATGTGTTCATATTTTAAAAATATTTATTACATTTTATTTTTAATATTACAGTGGTCAAATGTGAGCAAAAAAAGCAATTAACACACTAAATTTGAGTGTTTATCCTACATTAAAACATTTGTGTGGTCAAGTTCACCGCACTTATTAAAGTGACATTTTAACCAAAATTGAAAATTCTGTCATCATTTACTGCCCCTCCTGTCATGTCACACCTTCAGGAGTTTCTCTCTTCCGAAGAACACAAAAGATATAATGAAAAAACTGGCATTCATTCACTTCTATTGTATGGACACATTTTGTTTTGTGTTCTGCGGAAGTCAAACCGGTTTGAATGACAAGAGGGGGAGTAAATGATGACAGAATTTTTATTTTTGTGTGAAATATCACTTGAAATCATTGCTGATTTTAGCACATAACAGAAGCGTTAATGCATTTATTAATGTTAAAAATACAACCCTACACTAAACTTTAAACACAAGTTCAAAACAACACTTCAGCAGATCGTCAGCTGAACGTTTGGGGCAAACGATACCCAAATTTGATTTTATTCTTCAAAACATTCCAGCCAGAAAATAGTCTCTCTACAGCCTCAGTTGTGTCTTATGAATCATAACAAGCATACAGAACATTCACATTTCCGTGAATACGCTATAAAATACTGAGAAGTATGTTACATCGACGACGACATAAGAAATGCATACAGTACTTTAATACATCGTGGATTGAATAAAATGAAATTGTCCAGAATTACACACTACTATTACTTGTCAAAAGAGATTAAGACAGTTTGTGTTGGAAGCTAATCGTGAAACATAAAATGAAGTTAACAGAAATAACAGCTTTAACCCATCAGCCGTGGCAGTGCGGTGGACAAGATTAGATTAGGTCGAGGAAGGTTCTTCACATGTAGTCACTGTGCACCAGCTCTTCCAGGCTCTTCCATGCTGCTGGTAACATAGCAGTGCCTTGACGCTCCGGCCCTTCCATATAACATTACATCAAATGTCTCTCGCAGGTCTACCGCACATCCTCACTCGTAGTGTAGAGCTGTGTAGAATATTATCCAAACCACCTGACAACAAAACACAAAGCAGCACTGAGTTTACATGACTGAAAATGTATGAAACTGACGACCACAGGCAATCCTCAGCCGACCGAGCGCTGATATGGGTTCTCCTGATGCTTCACACATGTTTCTAGACATCTGGCCACACAAGCCGCTGAAAATGACTGGTCAGAATAAAAGACCTGAACACCTGAGTCAAACGGCCATCAATGACATGTACACAGGGCTACGGTCATTTCACAAGAGGAAAAACACCCTTGGAACGAAGACACAAACACATTTCTTTCATATGTTATTGTATGCTGTAACAGACACACGTGTATTAGAAGAGGACGTCACAGTACTTTCGTCCATACAGTGCATGTTTTCTGTGTATTCACTTCACTTGATTCATTTGCGGTATGATTTGACAAAGTTTTTGGGGTTTTATTTCACTGTGACAATATCTTGACAAGAATTTAAGCATCCCGGTCTATTCTTAATACTAGAGTTAATACTTCAGTTCAACAGAGTTAAATTGCAAAACAAATCACTGCGCCCAGATTTTTGGATTGGATCACCTTATAAAACACTTGTTCACACTTCCACATAGCATCTGGAAACTGTACATTGTGAGAAACAATAGATTAAACCTGTAAATAACACATCTGTACACTCATTTTAAAATGATATGTTGTTTTTTGTCTATATTTTTTCACTCTTTTTATTTACTGCATTATTGTTTTTATTTAATTTTCCTTTTTTCTGTCTTAATATATATTTGCATTATGTTCGAACTGACCAATTATAGAAGTTGATATTAAGCATTTTTTCGATTATCGACATCGGTTATTCTAAAAGCCGATAAAGTAATTTAATTTTGAAATGCCTAATTTGGCTCTGATGCACCCAATGATTTAATGAGAGTCATCGGAACACCGTACTCTAGTCTGTTCCTAGAGTAATCCCCTCCCACCGCACATCTGATTTGTTGGGAGTCACTAATCCGGCCAATCAACGTCACTGGAAGGATTGGATTTACTCGCACTGTAAGCATTTGCTGCTAGCTCGAGCTGCTTCAGTGATCGTGCATCAGTTGACGGAATAGACATTTGCACATATTTTAACTCATGCCAATCACAAATACAAACCGTTCTAAAGCACCATGTGCTCGATCTTCAGTGAGAGCATTCAGGCAACGCAGGCGCACACGGGACACAGCCGCCACTCAAACTGCTCGCAACAAGTGTCAGATTGAGTTATTTTCGCAATTTATTACATGTAAATGTTCAGACACACAGGTTATAATGCCCTTTTTGGTATAATACTAATACATGATTCGAAACTGTGATTGCTCTACTTTTATTTGCGTGCACTCTTTATCTACAGAATGTTTTGCTTTTGTAAAAGAATAACAATATACAGGCTGTTCTTTCAGCCCGCGTGCATCTTTCTGAAACGTGTCATTAAAACTCTGGGAGTAGGCTGCTCATCATAGAAACGTAAAGCATTTGTTTAAGGAAAGCTTGAAGCGTCTACTTTTAAATTATCCCATTAATATTTATATTTTTGGATTATGTATGACCCTTACCCTAACTATGTATGAAAGACAGGTGCAGTTATCCCGCATCAGCTTGTTGTGTGATCACATCCTTGAGCAGAGCTCTTTATTTCACATGATCCACGCAAGCCCAAAACAATGTCACAACAAAACCGCAAAAATCTTTATTAAATATGTTGATTGAACTATTGTTTGTTTATTTCCTTACTGTTTACCATGGTGTTACTATAGTAAACGTGTAGTAACCATGTTTTGAGGGGCAACATTTTGTCAGAGCTCTTGTTATTCTTAATCTTGAACATATTTTTACACCTGACATATATATAGGTTCAAAATATTGGTTATCGGTCTACTTGACCTGTATTAATCAATATCGACATTGGCATTGAAAATCGCACATCGGTCGACCTCTAGTCTGCACCATGTGAACACTTTCTTCTGCACTAAGCTCCTGTCACCAAGTCAAATGGCTCTTGTGTTAAGATACTCGGTCATAAAGCTCCTTCTGATTCTGATTGTTTGTAAATAGATATTTACCAGAAACAAAGCGAAGGATGTCATAAAGCCTTCTTTGGTGAGCTCCCATGTTCCTCCATACTCCTCCTCATCCACCTGCTGGAAACTGCTGAAGTACACATACAGAACTCCAGCGTTGATGACACAGAATCTGAAGAAAACAAAGACAGACAGAAGATCACACATCACTCAAGAAGACTCAAACGAGTGAGATCATGTCTATGAGGAGGACAGAAGTACTCACATGGCTAATCCCAGAAACCCTTTCAGCGGCACAACGCCCCATATGAGCCCCAGTATGATGGCGATAATTTGTCGAAACCAGTAGACGACGTCTAAAAACTCATCCTGTGGAGGTGTGAAAAAAATGAATGAGATCCGTCACCAAAGCACACAAAACTTCATCTTATAAAAATAAACGTCTACCCCGAATAAGTAAATACTTTCGAGTGGATGTGAGGAGTATTGTACGGTACTCTGGAGTGTCGTGAAATACCATGGTATGATATAGCAAAGAACCGTGATATTCTTGAGTGATGTGCCACAAAACAGCTTCTTTAGAGACTAGTAATTGAAGTGTAATCCTTTAAAGACCTGTGTGTGTGTGTGTGTGTCTGTGTGTGTGTGTGTGTGTGTCTGTGTGTGTGTGTCTGTCTGTCTGTCTGTCTGTCTGTCTGTGTGTGTGTGTGTGTGTGTGTGTGTGTGTCTGTGTGTGTGTGTGTCTGTCTGTCTGTCTGTCTGTCTGTCTGTGTGTGTGTGTGTCTGTCTGTCTGTCTGTGTGTGTGTGTGTGTGTGTGTGTGTGTGTCTGTGTGTGTGTGTGTCTGTGTGTGTGTGTGTGTGTCTGTGTGTGTGTGTGTGTGTGTGTGTGTGTCTGTGTCTGTGTGTGTGTGTGTGTGTGTGTGTGTGTGTGTGTGTGTGTGTGTGTGTGTGTGTCTGTCTGTGTGTGTGTGTGTGTGTGTGTGTGTGTGTGTATCTGTGTGTGTGTCTGTGTGTGTGTGTGTGTGTGTCTGTCTGTGTGTGTGTGTGTGTGTGTGTGTGTGTGTGTGTGTGTATCTGTCTGTGTGTCTGTGTGTCTGTGTGTGTGTGTGTGTGTGTGTGTGTGTCTGTGTGTGTGTGTGTGTGTGTGTGTCTGTGTGTGTGTCTGTGTGTTTGTGCGTGTGTCTCTGTGTGTGTGTGCGTGTGTGTGTGTGTGCGTGTGTGTGTGTGTCTGTGTGTGTGTCTGTGTGTGTGTGTGTGTCAGACCTTCTCCTCCCACACTGCTTTACAGCTGATGGCTTTACTCCACGCGGACTGCTTCAGTCCTCCGTTCGACACGTGCAGATCTTCTTTCCGCTTCTGGTTGCTCGTCATGTCTGCTGTCGGTATAAAGTCAGTGAAACGAGCGCTTTATTGAATCGCGTCTTCGTGTGTTTTGTGAGATCTGCAGTCGATCAGATTCTCCCAACATTGACACGGCTCGGACACTCCAACTGCGCATGCGCACAGGAGTCATGACCTTGCCAACGCATCCAATGAGTAAATGCGACGTCTTCACGCTTAGCCAATGAGAACGCAGGACGGCTCTCGCGTCTAATGGAGTTGTGCTATGTGGCCATCTATAGGTGAGTGATGGGAATGACGACACGAGACAGTCAATGATGGTAAATGAAAACATTTACATTTAGTCATTTAACAGACGCTTTCATCCAAAGCGATTTACAGATGCGGGAAACAATGGAAGAAATTGGAACAACATGAATAAAGTTACAAGTACTGTAAACACGTTGAAAAATAACAAAATAACGTAAATCTGTGTTTAGTCTTTGGGTGTTTTTGTAGTTTGTTAATGTGTTATTATGTTGTTTAATTGTCAGTCTATACGAATCCACGCTCTCTCATCTTTAAATAGACTAAACTAACCAAATATGAATTTTGTACAGAGTATAATAAGCAGCTCATTAACATATTCGCGTTATTCTTCCGAGCACATTTCCTTGGAGATATTTTCACTTTAGGAAAACACTGACAGGGATGTGTTTCATCTTTACACAATTAATCCACATAAATCGGCGCAGGGTGTGATGGGTGGGACTCAATTCAACGCTTTTTTAAAGCCATGTCAGTCATGATGTGCCTGCGCAGTATTTAATGCAGAACATGTGTATAAATCATAATAATGAGCAGAGCCGGTACACCGATGCTTCATGAGAAACTGTCTCTTAAGTTAAGAGCGACTTTGCTCAAATGTTTTTGCCGTAAGTTTGATATTTCGATCGTTTTAGGTTCTTGCAGAAACGTTATAATTATTGACAACGATGAAATCTGGCTGTAGGTTAATGATTATGAAAATATTTTGAACTTTATCTCTTTGTCATTTTTTTGTGACAGAAATTGCAGTTAATTGACAGTTTCATTATGCATTTGAACATAAATAATCATCAGCGTGTGTCCTTTTTTAAGAGAGGAACGCACGCCAGTTACGCGCAGGGTCACATGACACTGCTGGTGGTGACGTAGTGCGTGAGTTTCTTTGCCCGTCTGTGTTGAACACACACGCGCACACACACACACACACACACACACACACACACACCGACTGAGCTCGAGTGGACATAAACAAGAGCGCGAGGCCTTTGTGTTACATTCATCAGCATACGGTGACATTACTGCGAATCCTTGTGCGCGTGGACGCGGGATCGTGCTCGTGCGCGCGGGTGAGTTTGTGTTTGACTTATTGTTCCACATCAACGTTACAATATATCGTCATCACGTCTACAGTGAAACTAAACTGATGCATTTCAGATGATTGACTGCTGTTCTGTCTGTGTGTGTGTGTCTGTGTGTGTGTCTGTGTGTGTCTGTGTCTGTGTGTGTGTGTGTGTGTGTGTGTGTGTGTGTGTGTGTGTGTGTGTGTGTCTGTGTGTGTGTGTCTGTGTCTGTGTGTGTGTGTCTGTGTGTGTGTCTGTGTGTGTGTGTGTGTGTGTGTGTAGTTTGTGGTGTTCAATGATGTGCTACAGCTACACTGTATAATATTAGAATCGTTCAAAGTTGATCCGTAAGACGTCACATGTGTTATCAGACTCGCACAACAAGTAACTTCTGTGGTTTTCTCGTGTTTTTCAGTAGAATTTACGTTATAGCTCACAGCTCTTTTAAGTGTGTGTGTTAGGTCACATGTCCACAAATGGTCAGTCATTTTAAACACTGTCGTGTAAACGAGGTTCATAGGATCGGACAGAAAGTGGAAATAAATAGGCATGTAAATAATCATACAGCAACATGTTGAGGAGGACGGATCATTTTCAGATGCTTTGCCTGGATGTCCCAATAACCCAAATGTGAAAATGTGACGTCTTCCCTCTTGTCACATTCAGAATGTGATGAACTCGCTCAACAGATGAAGTGCGCATGAAGTTACATGTACAGGCCAACATCACGTATGTCAGACATCGGTCGCACTGGTCCAGTGAACAGCCTATAATGGATATTAGTTCAGGGCTGTATGAACGACCTTTAACAGTTAAATTGGGTTGTGGTTGTGTAGTTGTACGGTGTGAAAGCGATATACAAAGAAATGACGTCTCAGACATCACATCTAACCATGAAGTGACTTCCCCATCCTATGTGAGGTGAACATCTATAAGAGTTATCACTGCATCTATAGGTGAAGCACGACTCTTGTGCATGTCACAGCCGATACGATGGAAATGAAACACAACAGTCATGCGAGCGCAGTTGATTATGTGGAGTCTAGATGTTTCATGTACATTTCTCTGCTGTAGGAAGAAATCATGATTGATGTGTGGAGGCCTAATCAAGACGTAAGAGAACAATAGGATAGCGATGGGCCATAGATAAGAAACCAAGAGAAATGGTCCATTAGGATGCCTTTCTTTTGTGACTTGACTTGTCTTTCTTCCAGCATCCAGGTGCTAAGCGTTCCCAATCGACCCTTTGGCTCAGGGCGAGCGTGCGGCGGTGTGAAACCAGGAGCGGGGCAGCGGGTCCGTGTTCTAGCGGTTCTGGTCAGCAGGAGCTGGCGTCTCACTGCCTCGCTGCCGGTGAACTCACTGATGTCAGCCATTTTAAGTTGGACAGCAGAGCGTGCCGTGTGCCGCCATTTTTCTCCCCCTTACGCTTCCATTTTTAACTGGGCTTTAACACCTTGAGTGCTGGTCACGGCAGTCCGCATTAGAAAGAGACAAATGTTGTTGGGCACTTTTCGACTTTCATGTTTTAAGGTTGGGCTTGTTTTTTCCATGAAAACTGAATTGAGCAATCGGAGCATTTCAAAGCTTTACACACACACGCACGCACATACACACACACACACACACACACACAAAAACATGAATCCAAGCCACTCTTGTTTTCTTTGAGCGAGGGATCTTGTTTTGAAAAACAATATTTTGCGAATAGAAATAAACACAAATTGGACAAAGTCTCTTGAAAGTTGCGTTTCACCGGTCTGGAGTAAGATATGCTTGTGTCCAAAACATGGCAACATTCTTAAATCTGCCACACCGGAACAAGTACGACGCTATCAGACACAGAGAAATGAGATCAGGGCCTTCTCTCACAGCAGAGACCGGAAAAAACTAGCCAGTGAGAGCCAGAGGAACCCAACACTGTCTGTGAGCTGACCACTGTGTGTGTGTGTGTGTGTGTGTGTAGGGGGGTGTTGCCATGGGGATAGTAACACACCAGTGGTGTTGACGACCCGTCTCCCTGCAGGCTAGGCTGAACTTGTTGAGAGAGAGAGAGCGAGTGGGGGAGGTGAAGGCGAGCAGGCACACTGATGGTGGGCTTCATGTGTTTTCGCCAAAGCCGTGTAAAAACACGGATAGAGAACAGCCCGTCATTCTTGAGTGAAAAGAGTTTTTCTGTGAGCACGTGGTTTAGAAGAAGCGGTCAGTTCAGGCTCTGGACACGTGATGTGACGTCCTCACATCAGATCCGTTCACTCTTAAAACACCTTTAATACTCTTTATTTCCCGCTTCATACACCGATCGTTCGTTTGCTCAGAAGACCGTGACAGAAAGAGACAAACACATATGCAGACATCACAGTGTCGCTCTTGCATGCAAAACACTTTAAGAAAAGTAGCCACTCAAGATGTCTGTTCTCACAGGTACATCTCTGTATTTGGTTACGTTTTCTTATATTAATCAGCGTTGGTTCTGTAGGACCGGAGGTGACGCAGGACCGCTGAAGACAAACGGAAGCGCGGCTCTTAGATTGACCACTTGCTAAACAGGCCGTGTTGGAACATTCCAGAGTCTTCGTAGTGAGGAGGAGACGGGGGTTATGGTTGTGTGATTGTTGGAGAGGGTGGGGAAAGGGTGTGTGGGATGGGGGGGTTGTGTATCAAGGCAAAAAATTCCCTCGCTGGAACACCTCACTGCTTCCTGCAATAGTTACACCCCTCCCCACACACACACACACACACACACACACACACACACACAAACGCACACACACCTCGAAATCTCATCGGTTCTCCGTCTTCAGGGCCTAAACCACGTGATGGATCCCAGGTCCTGCCAACTGCACTACCTCTTTGTGTTGACCCAGCAGTGCTGAATGACGGGTAGCAGACGGTGTGATTTTAGTTGACGTAAAAACCACACTGTGTATGATTGTGTGTGTTTGTTCACATGCTGCTCATAAACCGGCTAAAAGTCACATTTCCATCAGGATGTTACAGTTACTTTAAAAGAATCAGCAGCACATAAAATCAAACTAAACTGTGTTCCCACGGCGGCATTCATACCCACTGATCTTGTTAATGAATCTGTGGACATGCAGGCTGTGTGTGTTAGGCGTGTGTGTTTGTGTGTGTGTGTGTGTGTGTGCGCGTGTGTGTGTGTGTGTGTGCTTCTACATTTACATATTTATAGGAAAGGGAATGTGACCGTTTATAAACATATCTGTGTTGTCAACAAATCAGGCTTGATATGGGTGATCTAGTTTTGCAGGAGGTTAATGTTTGAGACAGCATGCTGTCTGAGTGGCTACAATATTTTTTCAAATCAAATTTGTTCTTAAAGATGGGCTTACACACGCTGTCTCATCTTGAGTACCTATACCAGCGGTCACCAACCTTTCTGAGCCCATGATCCCGACCTCACAATTGTTGAAAGGAAAGATCTACCACTCAAAAAGTTGAATATAAAAACAGCTCAAATTGAACCTCCAGCTTAAGGCCTTTTATTAAGCTCATCGATCTGAAATTCTTTGTTCCACTTTTCAGATGCAACAAAGCAAACTCTGTAACATGTGGAGTTGCCACTTTCAGTGTGCCAAAATGACCAGTTCAAGGACTGTAATTCACACATGACAGCTTGACATTAAAACCAGTTTAAGAATTAGTTTAACAAGACCCTTATTATGTAGGTATTTACTATATAAAGATGTGCTATTTCTGATGAATTTCTTTGGTTGACTTTTATTAAGTAGATACAGTATATAGATGGAAATTATATAAATTGGCCCTCATAATAACAACAACGTCGTCAATCAATATTCGCCGAAGACAGAGAGCCATGACTCCAGACAGGCGGACAGTATGAAATGCGCCCATCATCCGTGCTCCCGGCGCTAGCTTGCGCATAGACATGTGCACGGTTAGCTGCGTTTACCACTAAATCCCACTGAAACCGAGATGGCTGTGATAATGCAAGGTATCGATAATTAGCGTGTCCGTGAATCACGGCTCTGGGATCAGTAGGAAATACAGCTCGATCTAAAAGCAGTGTCAGTTTTAAGTCGCATATAACGTGCATTTAAAAAGCAACACCCGTCAAACATCATCATTATTAATATACTTTATTATCATGAAAATACTTGAGGAGGCTTGAGGACCAGTGATAAAAACATGTCCCTTGACATTTCCTAGAACTACGGCCGATATACAGGATCTAAATGTTAATATAAAAATCCCTAAGACTGAAACAAAAGGCAAAATGTCGACAACTACTTTTTTTGAAAACATTTACTGCTGAAAACAAGGTCACCATTAGTTTTTTTCACCCCCTGAAAATCATGTACCAAGCCTACTTTACACTTTTCTGTTATATATATTTTTTATTAAATAAACAAAAACAGATCTTCTTAATGGCCACGTGTCTAACAGGTCTCAAAAAATAAAGCCTTCAGATGGTTTTGTTCCTATAATTTACACATTGATAAATGTCTACATACTGTACCTACAGCAACAATGTTTTGCTAATATCAGTACGTGGATGATCACGACAGAAAGATACTGTAGTGTAGTTTAACTGTGAGCAGCTGAAGAAGTTTAACCAGAGGAAATGATTTGTCGGCGGTAATATATCGGCCTACATTTTATTATCGTCCAATACTAATAACATTAAAAATGACCATTTGTCTGGCGATACAGATATGGCCGATAATTTATCGTGCCCCCTTATTTTTAAGTATAATGCACCGAAACAGTCAAGTGACCTTCCTCTATTGAAAGTTATGCCACTGCATGCATCAGTCATTTTGAGTGTGATCACTGACCAGCAACATTAGAAACACTGAACAGCGATCGCACACATTTACATTCCGTGTTACGAAACAGGGATACAGACTTAAAGAAAACTTTCTGAAACAAGTTGGAGTGGTTGGTGAGTGTTTCAAGTACAGAAATACTACGTCATACATCCAAGTTGACCATGTTAAGTATGAGAAGCCAGCATGGTTAACAGTGTAAAGAACTCTGAATGCATGACATAGCATGATACCCCATCTTTAACTCTTTCACCGCCATTGACGAGTTATCTCGTCATTTAAAAAAAAAAACGCCACCCCGCCAAAGACGAGTTATTACGGTAATCAGTGTTAGTACTGTTATACAGCAGGTGGCGCTATAACACACCACTGGGAAAAAGTACAGAATCCCAGAACCTAGAACATATATGTTTTAGCGGTTTTGAATGATTGTTCTGAGTGTAATCTGGGCGGAATCTTTGACAAAAAACATTAATTATCTCAGCTGTTTAATCAAAGTGATGCATTTTTTAAGAAACCTACCCACATCTACGAAGTGATAAAAAACGAACCAATAAAGAAAGAAGAATACAGTTTCTTTTGTTTAAAAGCAGAGACTCTGTTCTTTCATTTGACATATTGTTTGTCCATATATTCTTTACAGAAAATTTACTGTGAGCCATTAAAGGGGGTTGAAAATGTTAAAAAACACAGGCTATGCTGGCAACTTTTTTAAAAGAGGCTGGCGGCGAATGAGTTAACAAGAGTGATTTTGAATATGATCACAGAAAAGAACACCAGAAAATTACGTTCCTATCATTTGCATTTATTATATATTTTGTTAGTCACTCTTTTAATGCGACCTTCTGTGTTCATCGTCATCGCTGTAGACCTCTCATTGCGGTCCCCCAATAGCCATATACTTATAAGCTGAAAACTGTGCTGGCCCATTCCTGGATGTTTAGTTGCTGCAGTCTTGGATAAGAGCATTTGAGTGAGGTGACCTATATTTCTAGTAGGTCTAGAACGACAGCAGCTGTTAGTGAGCCTATAGAGGAGGAAAGCAGTTGAGTTTTTTTTTTATCGTGTCAAATGCATAGCAGCATTACAGCATTCTGAACATTTAAAACCCGCTATTAGAGTTAATAAATTGAGTTTTGGAATGTATTCTGCCGATCTCCGGGTCTGGCGAGAACACTTTTAGCCGACTACTTTTAGCATAGATCATCGAATCCAATTAGACCAGTAGCATCTCGTTCAAAAATAACCAAAGAGTCATGTGGAAATAGGCTAACTTCAGTCAACATATAAAAGTTACCTAGCTCGGGACTAATTTCAGGCGCTGCGTGAAAGCACAACGCATGCTGCGGCCATGTTACGGCAGCAAACTTCCTTGATTATTACGCTGGAATGGGACTATAGTTCCTAATCAAATCGGCCTAGAAAATCGCAAATTTTAGTTTTCCAAAGAATGTGAAATGTTCCTTTAACTCCACCTTGCTCAGTAAAGAGGCAATAGGGGTGTGAAAGTTGCCTCTGTCCTCAGTGATCGACATTAAAGCTTTAATTCATTTAGAAATCTGTACTTCATTGTTGATTCTTTTTTTTTACAGGTTAATAGAAACCTCAGAGGATGGACTGATGACCATGTCCATCACCAGGTTCTTAGTGGATGTCTACAGGAGTGGATAACAGCAGTATTTAATTGTCCGTCTTACTGGACACTGCCTTTAAGGAGCAATGGCTAGCAAGAGAAAGTCCACCATTCCATGCATGATTCCTGTCAAAACAACGCATCTTCAAGATGACCTTGAACAGGAAAGACAATCTCCTTTGTCCAAGGACATTGGGTTCTCCTTCAGGAAGGAAGTGTGTAAAATAGGCAGTCCCAGTTTGGGGAACTCATCTGGCCAGGAAGCAGGCGATATCCAAAATGATAGTGGAACTTACACCTGTATGCCTTGTAACTTTGAGACCCAGGACCTAAACCTTTTCCTCGACCATGTCTACAGTGGACACCCAGATTTCCGCGTTGACCCTTGTTTTCTTTGTGTAGATTGTGGGGTAAGGGCTGCAAAATTCGAAGGCTTAGCACTGCACAATGCCCGTGTACATCCCAGCACAATGACCACCATGCTTCAGCTAAAAAGGAAGGACAACAAGTTCGCGGTAGAACAGACCCTCGTCACGGGACCTTGTGAAAGCAATAGCTTGAAGGAAACCGAGATTTCCATCTCAAAGACACCAATCATGAAAATGATGAAGGGAAAATCAGAACCCAAAAGGATTGTCATTTCTCATCCCGCAAGCGACGACCCTTCCTCCTTGGTTACTAAACCGCTGGAGAAAACCCAAACTCCTGCTGTGACAGTTACCCACGTGCCCACTATTGTACACAATGGAGCAGCCAACAAGGTTGCCCTGTCGTCAGCTATACAGATTGTTAACGCCTCTGGGGCGTTGCCGCTGCTCAAAACCGCTGTTACACAAGTTGTGTCCGTTGTGCAAAACAGAAGTGTCAACCCACAGTCTGCGCCCATCGCTGTTTGCTCATCGCCCTCCTCATTGTCAAGCACCAAGAATCTTCCAAAAGTAATGATCCCTCTTAGCAGCATTCCTACCTACAACACATCCATGGACAATAGCAGTTTCTTGAAGACGTCCTTTAGCAAGTTCCCTTATCCGACCAAGGCTGAGCTGTGCTACCTAACAGTAGTCACCAAGTACCCCGAGGAGCAGATCAAGATTTGGTTCACAGCACAGAGACTGAAGCAAGGAATCAGCTGGTCTCCAGAGGAGATAGAGGATGCCCGCAGGAAGATGTTCAACACAATCATTCAAACGGCACCTTCCTCCAGCCACCAGCAGCGTCTGTCCCAGCAGACCACCTCTCAGCAAACAATCACAGTTCTGGGCACAACTGGCATCCCTCACATTTTACATGGTAGCCTGGTCGGGCATGGAGGGGTGATTGTCACCCAGCCTATGATAACTAATGGCATTCAGGTCAGCAGTGCCCCTGTCACGATCGCTGTAACACCTAAGGCTCAGGCTGCCGCGAAGCCCATGATGCAGGCCAGGCCCGCTGCGGCCCTGGTGGCTGACAAAGGAATCGGCATGGTCTTGGGCACGGTTGGTAGCAGCAGTAGTGGAAATTGCAGCAGTAGTGTTAGTACTGGAAGCAGTTCTAGCAGTATTAGTAGTACGAGCAGTTTAAGCAGCCAGGCTAGCATAATTGGTGTGGATGGTAGTGGCACAGCGAAGTCGAACAGCGACAGTGACGTTAGGGCCTATACGCCTGGTGCTAATGATACTTGCGTTAAAAGCAGTAACGGCAATAGTGTAAAAAGTACCGGTGAGAATAATAAAAGGAACAATGGCAAACTAGCTGCTAGTACCACTCCAGCTACCACATTCACAACTACTACGGATTGCACAATGCCAAGTAAATCAGACTCCCCACGTCATGGCTCAATGAACTCTCGTGTGTTCTCCTCAGCAAGCCTTCTGGACCCCAGCTTTAACAAAACAAAGAAGTCACAGGAACAGCTGGCAGCCTTAAAGGACAGCTTCCTTGTTAGCCAGTTTCCCAATCAGGCAGAGGTGGATCGACTTATCGGCCTAACTGGTCTGACTGTGCGTGAGGTACGGAAATGGTTCAGTGATCGACGGTACCACTTCCGTAATCTAAAGGGCTCAAGGATGAGTTCAGGTGGTCAGACTGCAGCAGCAAGTGCTAGCGGTTCCCAGTTTGATGCGCTTGTTGCTGTGGAGTCGTCAGAAAACAGCACACCCCCCGAGAGGCCTAAAACTCCCCAGCAGACACCCATCAGTCCCTCGCAGACAACATCCCCACCAACTCCCTCAAGACGCCCACCACGACCCCCGTCACCAGATTTTACTGCTATACGGTACAAAGAGCGGGAACCTCACCAGGTGCGTGCTTTAGAGGCCAGTTTTGCGCAAGACCCAGATCCATGTAGCGAAGAAGTTGACAGGCTGAGGGCAGAAACGAAAATGACTCGCCGTGAGATCCACAGCTGGTTTGCTGAGCGTCGGAGGAGGGTGGCAGCAGAGAAAAAGAAGGAGGAAGCTGAGAGGGCAGAAAGGGACGATGACGACAGCAGTAAAGAAAAGGAGAACACAAGCACTGAGGAGAGGCATGAAGCTGATAGTCCCTCCTCTGAAAAACAGAAGGAAGAGACTGGTACCGAGCCAAAAGTTAACCCTATCAAGATCAATCTCAAAATGTTGAAAGTTACTGAATCTTTTGGAAAAGATGAGCTGGAGGAAAGTGACCCCACTGAGGCTACCAAAGTGCTGCCTTCCGGCTCTCAGCCAATGGTTTCTCAAACCTCTTCATACCGGGGGAAGAAAACACCCGAACAGCTCCACCTGCTGAAACAAGTCTTTGCACGCACGCACTGGCCTAGTTGTCCACAGTATAATGAGCTCATTGCTAAAACAGGCCTTGCACGACCAGAGGTGGTGCGTTGGTTTGGAGACTGCCGTTATGTCTCGAAGAACGGTCAGCTCAAGTGGCTTGAGAGTTACCAGGCAATGGTAGATGAGGAAGACTTCCAGAAGGCCAACATCAGTGTGCTGAAGGAGCACCTGGACACCTACGGAAAGCTAGATGAGAGTCAATTGGAGGACATTGTCAAATCCAGTGGCTTAGGTGAGGAATCGATCCGGCGGTGGTTTGTGAATAAGACACCACCTCTAGAGAACAGTAAGGCTGGGTCATTGACTGCGGCCAGCCCAACTGAAACCGCTCTGGAATCCCAGCATCCAGAAGAAGATGAGCAGTTACTAAGTGGCCTCATCTCAAAGGATCAAGCCACAGAGGGAACAAATGAAGTATCTACCAGACAAGGTAATTCTTTCTATAGCTTCTAGCCTCCGTTTGGATGCATAAATTTGCACTCAGGTTGCGTTTATGAACTAGTTTGAAAATGTCAAACCTTTTCATTTCGTTTTTTATTCCTTATTAGTTTACATTTAGTTTGGTTTCAGATGAGCCTGATGTTCATTTGTCATTTATTGGTAATGAAATAAAACATGTTTTATGTCACACACTCTATGCACACAATCTATGATAAAGGGATATTTCACCCGAATAACTACTCGCCCTCAAGTGGTTCCAAACCTGTATACATGTCTTTGTTTTGTTGAACACAAAGATATTTAGAAAAATGTTAGTAACAGAGATCTCTGAGGCACCATTGTGTTTTTGTTGTTGTGGTTCTGTAAAACACAAAATGAGATCATTAAAGAATTAAGGAACTTTTTGCCTACCATTTATTTCTACTATGGTAGTCAATGGTGCCTCAGAGATCTCATTTACTAACATTTTTCTAAATATCGTTCTTTGTGTTCAACCAAACAAGGAAGTTTATACAGGTTTGGGACAACTCAAGTATAATTTGTGACGGAATTTTGATTTTTGGGTGGAGTATCCCGTTAACAATGTTTGTTTCGGTAATGCCACACTGAAACCCAAACACATTTAGTAAGTATTTCTGTTCATTCTAGATTTCACTCACATCACTAACCTCAGTGTCATACATGTTTTGTCCATAGGGTCCGACTGAAGGGGAGAACAGAGGCTTAAATGGAGGTGCAAAGGGATATCAACCAATGGGATTACAGCACATGTGGCCTTTCTTTTATTTTTGCCAACCTCCAATGAAATTTAAACCGAAGCACTGGAGGACACCTTTGCAAAAACACTTTCCATTCCTGGAATTACAAGCGGTCTCACTGTACAAGACAACCAGCTGCTTTGACTATTTCACAGGACAGAGGGGAGGTCCGCAAGACATCTGAGAGGAAGAGGACTGTAAAGTTCTTACTGATGGTCATTTTCTAACAGTGTCAGTGTGAATGAAGTGACGTTCATTAGGGGATTTATCGTGGTACCAAACACTGCACAGCTCTTATTGAGCCCTTTTGTAATTCTTAATCTATGACAGACAAAACTGCACCTCAGAGGTTTAGATGTATGCTGTAGGAGAAGCTTCGGTAGCACACAGAATGCTTTTCTGAAATGTCATCACTGAGAGCAAAATAAAACCATGATTATGAAGTGTCCAAACTTTTACCCCTGTGAACATCTTGACTTGTTCTGCAATAGATATTATACATAAAATAAAATGTTTTAATAAAAAGAAAAACCACTGGTCCAGGGGCCTCTTTTATAAAACACTGTAGATATGGTCCTGACTTAGATTTGAAGTGCACACGTAATTCATACAACTAACACCTTTTAACGATGTCTTATAAATCATTCTAGCCACTTACATTTACATCAGAGTAAATGTAGATGATATTAATACTTCCAAAAACCTGCAGCACTCTGGCAAGCAAAAGTTTGTATGTCTAAAAATTAACGAGGTCCCGGGACTGACAGGAAGAAAACTCACATTTGTGGTTTAATAAGTACTTTATTCTCAGGCTTGATTATGTTTCATATGAAAAGCTAAATTAAAATGTATATTTCCTCCAGTATAGCATAGGCACATTACAGAAAAGGCTTGGTTTGCAAATAAAACAAAAAAATGGATGCAAGAAAGCATTTAGAAAAGGCATACATGTCTTCTGTTGATGTATTTAACTATACATACACCAAGGCACATGAAAGATGACGCAGGGAAAGCAGAAAGGCATTTACAGAAGAGATGGAACACTCGAGGGAATAAACGCCAGAGAAATTGACTGAAATCCCTCTGGAGGATTTTGGCGTTTTTCTTTCGAAAGTTCTTATGGTCTCTGGGTGTCATAGCATTCGTGTCGTGTGACCCCCAAGCAATGAATCTGATCCCACCATAGTCGACCTGCTTCATAAAACTGACTAAGATAAAATCGTTGTGTGTGCATTTGGGCGAAATCCCGAGCTCTACTGGCTGAATGGAAACAGGAGTCGTCATCAGAGCCCCTGCAGTAAATATGGCCTTGATTTTCCACATGAACCGTTAATACTGGCGTGTGATATGGCGGCAAAGTGACAACAACTGCATGGCACGTATCCAAAGAAAAGCTACGACTGTATCGATCGATGCCTTCACGCTCGTCCACAGCTACATTAAAACACAAACATGGGTTCAACTCCAAACTTATTTGGTCATCGTCTAACCTTTGGCTTTCTTTAAACAGACGCCGCATGTATTGATCGTCTCAGGAATAACATTGGTGCTAAAACAGAAAGATAAAATAAAAGTCACAAATATTGAATAAGGGATAAGCATTGTGAAATGAGATGGTCCCTCGGTTCTGTTCCAGATGGCCAAACACTGGCTTGTGAACCAAACCTGGGCGGATTTTCCACTTGTGCATCCTCGAACAGATCTCCAAAACATTCAGTCCAAAACAAAATGGAAAAAACACAATTAAAAAGGCCAAGCCCTCATGTTAGAAACATATTGATATACACATAAACAACAACAACAATAACAGTTTAAAACAAGTTTAAATAAAATCATTTTGTGAGTGAGAGGCTCTTTGAGAGCAGATGATTTCCGATTAACTGCGGAACACGCACTCACGCACGCACACATGTTTACATACTGGAATATAAGCCAGAGAGACAGAGTAAAGAAAGAGTATTATCACTCCAGAAATGTTAACCTGGGATCAAGTTCAAAGCGATGAATGATACAGTCCCCGCTCAACAGCCAAACATTCTCCTCCAATCAGAGTGCTGTCCTCCGGTGTGACACTGCGTCACAACAAACACCCGTCCCGTCCGCTGGAGGTTCAGATTGTAGCTAAGCAGATAGTCGTTCATTCTGTGGCTCCTTTACAAGCCGCGCGCTCACCCGCCGCTCATCACAGAGAGGGAGATCTGTCCTAAAATACTGGCCGTGATGATTTCCAAAGAAACAGCTGTCCTGACATCATCGGCCCTGAAGGAGGCCTGCGGCTTGCGCTCTTCCGTCCATCTGTCGTGCGGTCGGCCGCTCGGTTTAGGCGCGGTTGTCGGCGCTGACGCGAGCCCTGCGCAACCTTGAGGAATGAAAATTGAAATGAACACCTGTCCGCGACATTAAACTGTACTGAAGCATTGACATCTTACGTTTAATGTGCCCTATACAGGCAGCCATGATTTGTTTTCACTTGACAATTGTACGTTAAAAGTGACTTCTGCACATTAAACCAAACTCTAGTCTAGTAAATTTTAAATGTTAAATCGACTGCTAAACCTCCAGATCGAGTCACATATGTTGAACAGAAGTCCGTTCTAACAACAGAGAGAATAGAACAGAATGGTGGATAGTATAATGCTTAAGTCCCTTTGGATAAAAGTAAAATGGATAAATGGAAATAGTTGTTTGCCCGTGTAACCACCAGCTTATTCTGCAGTGTTACGACGCCACATGTTGGTCAAACGGTTGACCTGCCGATTGGTCGTACCTTCTGTTTTCTTGGTCCAACAGCACTTCCTGCGGCACCCTCAAGTCTTCCAGCGGAGACTGGTAGCGCGCCTCAAACGATCCCTCCCGACCGCGGCATCCCAGCGCCTGAGCCGGAGACGAGGGCAGAGGCGACATGGAGGAAACGGAGCCCGTCTCGCCCGTCCGCTCCCGGCCCACCTGAATGCCCGTGGCCCCCGCCGCTGAGAGGGGACTCAACATCTCACCGTTCTCATGCTGCAGAGAAGAACCAGCGTTACAGAACAGAACACTCGACAGGTGGACGGTATTTTACGTGACTGCGGTGCATTTATCCACATACTATGATATCATAGCCCTCCCTTCCTCTGATGATCTCCATGTGCACCAGCAAAGACGCCAGCTCCAGATCTTCACTGTAGCTGTTCTTCAGAGGAACTGACCGGTACCCTACACACCACACACACCACACACACCACACACACCACACACACCACACACACCACACACACACACACACAGAGAAAGAGAGCATTTTTCATCATATTCACTGACACTCCTCACTGCGGACGTTAGCTGTATTAGCATTAGCGCCGTTACCTGTTTTGAGGCAGTTGATGGGAAACGTGGCCTGGGCGAGAAAGTTCTGGTCATTAAACATGTCGATCTCATACACCACGAAACGCAGAAAGGCAAAGGAAGGATTGCAGACGGTGAAGCGGAAGGGCTTTCTGGGCCACGTGGGGTTCAGACCGTTGTCCGCTGCAAGATGGACAGAAAGAGATCAACCCCAGAAGCAGCAGAATATCACTTGAGAAACAGTAGAGGCGGTTAGTCTTCAGCACTCAGCGAGAAGGATCTCAACATCATGTCCAGGGGCCGGTTGCACCTGGTGTGTGGAAGTATTTACAGAAGCCCCCCGTCAGGAGTAACTGTGTAATAAAACTGCAGACTAGCTCCACAACCTAAACTGTAGTTTCACTCCACATTCTTCAATATTATAAACATAAATGATCATGCTTACATCTACAGTCACACACCTTTATAACAGAGAACAGTATGTGACGACTTTATTAGCGTTTCTAACAAGAACCCGTCCTAGCACTCCTCTGTGTGTGCGCATCCATGTGCCTGTGTTGTGGCGTGTCAAAATAAAATCAGCTTTTTTTCATTGGCCGTTAGCAGTAAATGAAATCACCCGTGTGACATTAAAAATAATTCAACATAATAAATGACATAAGCATTTGTTTTTAAATTTACTTTCACTTAAAATATTGAATAAAATTCCTATTATGCTTGTGATTGGGTAGTATTATATTTAATAAAAACATATTTTAACGTTATTATGTGATGTAAAATAAGTTAACATCAAGAGCATTTTGAAATTCTCTTCCCCTGATAGCACACACACATCTGATTTACATCTATTTGACATCTGCGATACATAGTTTGCTCATCTGCAATACGCCTCAGAGATGTCTGCTGTCAGACGTCATATAAACCTCTAGAAGATGTCTGTAAGATGTTTATGATTTGGAATGGATGTAAAGCTGCTCTTTCTAAGATGTTTAGCAGATGTTTTGACGAAGCAGATCTCCAGATCTTTAGCTGACGTGTTACAGATGTTCAGACGTCTCAGAGATGTATTGCAGATGAGCAAACTATGTATTGCAGATGTCTTGCAGATGTAAATGCAGACGTCAAATAGACGTAAACCAGATGGATTGTGCTATCTGGGTATTGAATCGGACACCCCCCTACACAAAGCTATGATGTTGTATAGACCGTGTGTGGGATAAAAGTGTTTGTGTTGTTGTCGCATTTCCAGCTCACCTTCAGAGTCGGTCCTTTGCTTGCTGTTGTCATATTCCGCTCCACAAACTTCAATCTCGATGAGAGGGCAAACAATCCCTCGGCCATGTTTGGGCAAGTGACGAGCTCCCAAAACCTTTGAACACAAACAAATCACTAAATACACAACAACACAACACTTCTTAGAGGAAGTGCTAATACACAGCAGTAACATCACAGTGCACATGGGTCCTGTAGACGATGAAGATGAATATCTCTTACGCTCATTCATATTAGAATTATTCTAATCAAATTTGATATTATTGACTGTATGATTTCTACCTTTTTGCTCAGTCACGACAAATACACTGTACACACGTTCTATGTTAACTACAAACATACACACAGAAGTTATTGGATGGGGTGATGGATGACCTGGATGTTGAAGGTCTGGGCACACAGAGTGATGCTTTAGCTATCAAAGATTGTCGGTGTGTTCCAAACGGGGCATATAACCCTCCGAAGGGCACTTGGTAGTGAACATGATCATGGCCGTCATATTGAAGGGTCGTTCCAAACCGTAGTGCTCATAACTGGCCAATTCAAAGGGCCCTTTGGAATGAAGGATTTCATTCATTACAACTGATGGACACTTCAAGCTCCAATGAATCTGCGTGGCAAAGGCGCCTCCTTATGGCCACTGGATGAAGACGAAGAAGGGCACAGTTGTTTGGTCCCCTAATCCCTCCGAAGCTCTAACAACGGAGTATAAACTCATTGAAGGACGCAATGGGATTCTTAAAGGGCTCACAGGTGTCAAACTGGAGGCCGCAGCTCTGCACAGTTGACCTCCAACTGTTTGAAGTGTCTAGTCATGCTGAAGATGTTGATTAGCCGAATCTGGTGTGTTTCAGGGTTGAGGTTTAACACCCGTTTTAAAGCCTAACAGGTCCATCATACACACTTCTTCAGAACATTAAATACGATCCCTTCGCTTTATGCTTATGTGTTATAGGGAAAGCTGTACAGAAAAGCATTTAAAACGCGGGAAATGACTTGACATGTTCTGACCAGCAGGTGGCGCTGACACCAAACTCACATCATCCGATCAGATGTGTTCTGCTGTACTCACAGTGTCAACCATCATGTCTATTAAAGTCACAGTTTCCCAAATGTTTGCATTCCGCTTCAAATGGTTTAAGTGAAGGGTTTTGCTATGAGTTTAAAAGCATTAAAGCACATTATTAATATTGATGAGATAATTAACATGTGTGACCTTGATATCATTAAAGAGATTCTGTCACTAATGACTCACTCTAGTTATTCTAAACCCGTTTACATTTCTTTGTTTGGTTGAATTTGGAAGAATGCTGATAACCTCAGAGATTTTACCACCCACTGACTCCCAAAGTAGGAAAAATACAATAGTAGTCAAAAGTGGCAAATGATGACGTGTTTTTGTCCATTAAATTAACTCATCCTTTTTAGTCAGAATTTTTTTTTAATCCGCTGTACTATTTCTAAGGGGAGTTGGGGCGCGAGGACTGGAATTAAGAATCACTGTAACGTTTACATTGATCTGTGCCTCCATTTGATAATGTGCAAAAAATATGAAACTAGAATATCATTTTAATCTAAAGTATTTTATATCTTAATTGTTTTAGATATTTATAGATTGTATTATAGGAGATTTGCTTCTTGCAATCTAAATAATATTACGTACTTTATTTTTGCTTTAAAAAGGATTTCATTTGGAGTTACACTACTTAAGTTTTAGTTTTTTTCATGAGATGTCTGTTTAATATTTGATTCCAGTGCTTTAAACATTGCATTGTTTAATGTGAAACCCAACTGTCGGGGTTTGATTGATTTTCACTCGCAGCTGTAATGAACAGAACAGAAGCAGAACATGTGGACGGATACGGTGACATTCACAACATTTAGACTTTTTCTTTTAGTTTTACACCGCTTGCTCTAAATGGGTATGTTGCGTCTCGCCTGTTGTGTCCGGTGTAGACGTGGTGTTACATTTCATTAAGGGCTTGTTTACATTTGTATTTTTTGTAGTTGCAAGATAAATAAATTAAAAAAAATAGCAGAAAATGTATCGGTTAGAATAAGTTGTTAGATAAGTCGTTAAATTAATCGTTAGCGTTAGCCCTAAATCAGAACAATCACAGCGCTTGTGGTCCGCGTAGGGTCCATGTTGAGTTGACATGTTACACTTTTGTTACACAGTTGTCCTGTATTTGTGTGGCGTGTCTGTACCTCTATGATCAAAGTGTTCGGCTCCACTCCTCTGAGAGAATGTCTGTCAAAAGGATCAAAGTTGTCGTCTCTCATGATGGGCGGCTGCAGCACGTAACCGCTCTTGCCGTTCAGCATGAAGATCGCCTGATTCATCTGCATGGGTTTGTCTGAGTGGAGATCAGGTCAGAAATCATCACGTGAGCAGACAGAAGCAGGACGAGCGCCAAAGGCCGACAGAACGCGTCCTCACCTGCTGTCTGGAAGTTAAGGGCCACCAGCTGACTGCCGCACAGCCACATGGGTAAGGGGTCGTAGTTAGACGAGTCCAGACGCTGACCGCGCGGGTAGATCCGTGACAGCTGCAGACGGTTGTACTGCAGGAACTTCTTTCCTTTGATACGGTTGACGTATTTCTCCGCTTTGGTCTCCGGGAAAGAGGACATGTCCCTGAAACATACCCGCTCCGTCCCGATCTCTGCAAGAGGGGGGTTAACGTACAACTATGTAAGACACAACCTGTTTCATGTTTCTCTACGACATCAGATCCAAAGCGGTAACCAGCGGTAAAGCTCAGACTTACTGTCTTCATCGAAAGGAACCGGCCGGCAGTAGATCACCAGATCCGACAGCTCCAAAGCGATCTTCTTTCTTCTCTCCATCATTTTTCCTTCCTCCAGCTGACGGACCACAAACCATCATTAGCCTTCCATCATTAGTATTAGAATATCTAGGACAGGAGACATCCGAGCTGTTTGGTGCTTGGCTTTGAGCCGATGGACTGACCTTGGCTTCAGAGGTCATTGTGACCTCTCGTATCTTCGTCACCCAGTCTTTGAGCTCCTCCTGCGAGCTGGCGGCGATGTCCAGCACTGAACCGGTGCGAGGAGACGCTACGGGGATCAGAGAGAAGACGAACGGCCGACTGCCCTTCCCTTCAGGTCTGACAGCTGCAGCAGATCAACACGTTTACACACACAACACATGCACCACACCAGCACTTACACACACGTCTATGTAATGTGAAAACCTTGATTTGGGTCATTTTGTTTTCAGATAGCAAGCGAGACAAATATAAAGCAGGAAAATGATTTCAGTGGCCGCAGGGTTAGCTAGTTTGGCTTTGTTAAGTTGTTGACTGAATGTGAATTCACTGTAAAATCAAGGAGGAATATTTGTAAGTTGTTTCTTTTAGAGTGGTGTCGCACACGTGTGTGTGTGTGCGCGTGTATGTGTGCGTGTGTGTGTGTGTGCGTGTGTGCGGAGGGAACACACCGATCTGACAGGAAGACACGTCCACACTTCCTCTCAGGAGATCTCCCAAAGGACTGTTCTCTGTGGCCTGTCGAGAGAGAGAGATTTTTATTTAAGAACTTCCATTTTATTACAATTTACACATTTCACAACATACATTTATATACTAAGCAACTTTTGACATGTAAACAATTATCTAAACAGAAAAGGAAAATACTCTTCTTCTACAATCTCACAAAGATTCCCATTTAAACACCAAATCATGCATTAGTTTATAATAATGGAAATCAATCAAAGTCCTTAATATTACACGCCTCAGGAAAACAGATACTAACTTAATCTTTCCTTGTGATATAAATTGCCATCTTCACTTTTGACAACAGATTCTCACATATTTACAACAACAGATCTGAAGAGATAGATGGAGAGATACAGATACAGAGAGAGAGAGGGGCGAGCGAGAGGAAAGCTCAGCGCTGACACACACTCACAGATCTATCTGGTTCTGCAGCTGTAGGGCTGATCTCCTCCACATAGTTTGCAGGAAACCAAAGCTGCTTTTTACCTCCACAGTCTCCTTTCCACCTGAGAGAAGAACACACTGACGTCACAAAATCTGACTCCGGTTTCACAGACCAGGCGAAAAATCCAGGTTTGAGCCGTCTTAACCGTATTAAACTGCCACATCATATCTTAATATATATCTTTGACATATCTTTAATAGTTTTGTCTGGTGATGTACACCAGTCGTGGTCGCTATGAAAGCTTTGTGACTCAGATTGTTGATTGATTTGCACGCTAGCATTCGCACACACGTATATCCCAACTAACACCTAACTATCACAGTCTGCCAGATAGATCCTTCTATCCCCTCCACCTAAAACTTTGACCATACATAACTTTTCGAAGAATCAAATAGCTCATTTATTGCAAAGCATTCCTATATGCATATTGTGATATATTGCACAGCCCTAGTGTCGAGTCATCAGTGTTCTCACGGCTGAGCGCAGGTGTGTGATGTTGAAATGTGTTTGATATATGACAATGTGACGTGTCTTACCAGCCTCCCTCCTGTTTGTCCACATTCTGAATGACGGCGTTCTTACTGAAGGAGAGCTCGTCGTCTCGCTGGGCTTTGTACTCATACATGGCCCGTACCGTACACTGCTTACACACACAAACACACACACACACACTGTTACACTCCAGCGTTACACAACGATATGAGAACAGCTCCTTGTGTATAAAGAGTCCAGCTACTTTAAAGGTGGGCATCTGATTGGCTTCCACATAGAATCCAGGGTTGCGTCCCTCATACAGAGATCCATAGTCAGGCTCCTGTACACAGAGACAACACGTCACCACCATAACATCCATGATCAACCCAGAGCAGAGCGCTTCATGTTTGTGAGCATTTGGGATGATGGTGGAAACTCACCGCGGTGCCGATCTTCTCCAGCGTCTCTTCATTGATGGGGTAGCGGAGCTTCATCTTGCGGTACAGCGGGTGTTTCTCATAGTAACTGATCAAATCCACTAAACTGTCGAACTCGGAGGTGCCCAGAACCACCGTCTGTCCTTCCTGCTGCACACGACAGTGTTTGATCTTCCCCTCCGCCCTGACCCAAACCAAACCACACCAGTGAGACACAGAAAGCAGACTCACGGAGAGAAACAACGCAGCAGAACAGGAGCGGGGCTTTTACCGGAAGGAAATGGCGAACGAGTTGAATTCTGTTCTTTTGCGGACGAGGAAGGCGCCGTCACGCGGGACTCTCATCAGCATGTTTTCAGCCTGGCTGCGGGACAGACACGCATGGTACCACCTGCTCAAAACACACAAACTCATATCATGATGCTCTTCAACTCAATCCTTCAACAGTGACTCTTCTTTTCAAACATCAGGGATTTGTTTTGTAAGACACATTAATAAACGTGCATTTTATAACAGCTAAGGGGGATTTAATGACGCCTTTAGCTGTTATAAAATGCTCTGTAACACACTTCTTCGCGAGGCTTTTATTCCATATGCGTAGCAAGGTTTCATAAAATAAAGTAAATAAAAGGATATTTAGGCTTTGTGATGCGTTCAGCCGTTACAAAAGGGGGTATTTTATAACGGCTTAGAACTCATCTCAGCCAATCAGAATCAAGCACCAGAACTGACCGTTTATCATTTCCATTTGTAAACACATGCATTGTTATTTGTGATGTTTAGAATCAATCCTTTTTGCACACAAACATCTGGAAGACGTCTGTGTGATGTCTGGATTTACATCTGGAATATGTCTCAAACACGTCTGCTGTCAGACATCATAGACCTCTAGAAGATGTTGATCCAATGTTTACACACAGCAGATCTTCAGCAGACGTCTCACAGACCTCCCTGGGATGTTGATTTTATTGTTACGTGTAAACACGGATGAGCTTCTGACACAAGACAACAACACATGACATGAAGAGCAGAGATGTGTTCCCTGCAGCGACTCTTACTCTTTGCTCTCGTGAGCATTGGTTTGTGGCACAGGTTCTGACAGCTTCATCTCAAACTCGTTGCAGCGCAGAGGCACCTGCTGGTAATGTGTGATGAGAGCGAAGAGCGTGTCAAACACCAGGTTATCCGTCAGGTAAAACTTTGGGCTGCCGGCCTCCTGTCGGGAGTGAATCCTGCAGTGCTGAACTCGACTAGAACGCCTGAGCAGAGGAGAGACACGGGATCAGCCAACACATGTAAACACGCATGTTGTGACAATCAAGACATGCTTCATAGAGCTACGGCGATGCGTTTAATCCAAGACCTGCGTCAACAACACGCATCATATTTCAAGACATTCATACTTCATTCTTCATTTTGAAATTCGGCTTTATTTTTGAGCGACGGAGCTATTGAGTTTCTCTCAACTTACATACACCGGTTCAGTGAAACATTGTACTATGGTCGCGCGGTAAACCGGTTCTGGAGATTTAGTGGTACATGTTAGATTTCAATCGGTTCAATACCAGAATGTTGCTCGTTTGGGTACTTGAAACGCTGCTGTTCTAAAGTTCACCACTATGAGGCAGTATGACACAGAACAAGATGAATCGCTCTACAAGAACTTTAGTGATCATTTAAACTGAGACACTGTGAGTGATTTATTAGTCAGAGATCTTTAGATTGTTTTACAGTGTATCGTATATTCTACATGCTGCGATGCGTCTGTACATCCCTGTTCAACAGCATACATCATATATGACTTTATCTCTGTTCCCCACATCTCAGTTTGACTAATAATCATCATGAAGCTCTCTTGTATATGTTCTTATACTCTCAAATACACACGCTGTTATGTCAAAAACACAGTCCGTTGTGTTTTAAATGTATATCTGCATCAAACAAAGAATTTGCCTTAAAGTGACAGTAACCTAATAAATATGTGTCTCGTATTATAGAGAAAATGAAACTTTTGTAACTTTATTTAGAGTCATTGCATATTTATCTTATCCAGTGAAGACTGTGCAGTGTTTTATTTGAATGGATCCTTCAGTTTTCATCTTGAAAGCTACTGTTAAATAGACCTACTTGAAACATTTAATTGTTGATCAAAATGTAATTGTTAATATTTGTGAAATGATGATGAAAAGTCTAAATAACCAAAGCATTTGTCAGTAATACAGTGTAAAAATACAATGTTGCTATATAAAAAAATGAAATGTGTATATATATATATATATAAAACAGCACTAAAGCAGTTACAGAAGTCTTCATAAAATCAAATCTTCAAATCATTTATTTTGGGGCTTGTTATTGATCACCTATGGCACCGGTATTAGCAGTATTAGATTCTGGCACCATACCCAAGCCAAAATTTTGGTATTGACCCAACACTACCCTGTACGTACTGTACTGGCTAACACAAATGTGTTAATTGGACTGAAATTTCACTTTTTCCCGAATTCAACATATCTTGAGATGGTCGTATCACTTCACCCCTCACATGTTGACAACAAGAGATGAAATGAAACAGCAGGGTTTCTATGACTTGTGCATCAGAGTAAAGTCAAGTGTCATTACCAGAACGAGAGCGTATAGTCCCCTACAAACGTCTCGCTCTCCCGCACCAGAAAGGAACCGTCGGGCGCTCCGGTCTCCAAGCAGTACTCCGACAGCAGCCGTTCAGCGATCTGTCTCCCGTCACGTCCGGCACCCAGCTTCCCGTGGAACCACTTCTCCGTCACGTGCTGGTCCATACCGTTACTGATCTACAGGTACACAGACGACAGTGCTTTTCTCTTAACCCTTCATGTGACGCCATTATCCTCAATGCAGTCGTTAGCACCGGACCCTCACAGGACACAATGCTCACGAGTGCTTGAAGAGATCATATCAACTCAACACCAATGCATTTCCTCACATCTCTGTGTTCTTCCTCATCTTCGTTGGCCTGATCGCTGGATGTCTCTTCAGAATAATAGATCTTGTTGCTGGTCAGAACAAAGAAGTGAGGATACCACTCCTGCGGAGACAAGAGTCATGGACGTTGACAAACAACCTTTCACTTCAGACGGCAAGACAAGAGTGCGGCGACATACTCACGTGGTTGATGGGGTCCTCCAGGTACAGGATGCCGTTCTTGATGGAGTTGCTGATGTCATTCTCAGAGTAGGGCGTCGAAGACGAGACCTCCTCGTAGGCACTGCCCTCGGCTAACTTCTTGTGCTGAACACGGATGAATCCAGCCATGAGCAGAAGCATGTACAATCCCAAAACCCCGGTGACCGTCACAGGCTCTTACCTTGATGAGGATCTTCCTCTTCAGCTGATTGGGCGAGGGGAGCCCGTCAGCAGAGATATCCACCGCTTTGGTCAAGAGCATCTCTCCAAACACTTTCTTAAAGTTGGTGGCCATGTTCCTCTGCTGGACAATACTGCAGTGGTCTTCAATGGAGAGGATGATGGGATATCTGTACAAAAACACACACAACTCGACACAGTTTCTTGACAGATGAGCGTCTTATGCAGAGAGAGGCAGAGAGAGAGAGAGAGGACAGACTCACTCAGACGTGAGGAAGGCGTGTTCTTTGATGGTGTTCAGCACGTCGCTGAACTTGATCTTGGTGGTGAGCGTGTGACCGTGATAGATGACTGGCATCCCGTCAGGACCATCCCAGCAGTCCACTGCAAACAAGTTCACAAAAACATCAGACGAAGCCTTAAAGCAGTAGTTCACTTCCAAAAGAAATGTTCATGATCATTTACTCACCCCCAAGTCATCCATGATGTTTATGTGTTTTATTCCTTTTGTCGAAAAGAATTTAAGCTTTCCAGGATTTTTCTCCATATAGTGACTTCAATGGACTAAATGACAAAATGACAGTTTCAGTGCAGCTCCAAAGGGCTTTAAAGCAAACCAGACCATGAATAAAGGTCTTATCTAGTGAATCCATCGCTCATTTTCTTCAAATAAAAGTGTATATACTTTATAAACACAAATGCTGGCCTTGCTCTGTTGTGCAATGAGAGTTCACGACTTCACAAAATATGTAACTTGCACGTTCAACTTGTAAACACTGACTTGGTACATCAAGCGTGACCTTTGTAACATAATTATGTGTTTTGTGAAGTCATGAACGCGCATCGCAGAACAGAGCAAGGCCAGCATATGTGTTTATTAAGCAAATACTTTTAAACGAGACATATTTTCTCTAGATAAGACCTTTATTCATGGTCTGGTATGGTTTAAAGCTGCACTGAAACTGTCATTTTGTCATTTAGTCCATTGAAGACACTATCTGGAGAACAATCCTGGAAACCTTAAATTCTTTTTGACTAAAGAAACAAACACCTGAACATCTTGGATGACAAGAGGGCGAGTTAATGATCTTGAACATTTCTTTTGAAAGTGAACTACTGCTTTAAAATGAGACCCACGTGTCCATTTGTAAATGTGTGTACTATGTCAAGTAGTGTTGGAGGTGTTGTGTTGAGACACACTCACACTCGATGCACCTGCAGCCCATGCGCAGACAGCGGGCGTACGCCTCCAGAGAAGACTCGCTGGAAAACTGGTCTCCTGTCAGATAACTATAAACACACACGTCAGGTCACGGCCCACACAACACACAACACTCATCAGCCGTCGCAGAGCACCCATGCTCGGCACAAACTCTTCCAGTTCTCTCAGAGTTCTAGTGACACCAGATCAAAACAAAAGACAAACATCTAGAGTTTGGGCCGTGAGAGAAAGTGGAAGTCTTTGCTCACTTTTGCTCTTCTCTCATCCATCATCTGATTCTAAACACACTGCGTTTGCAGGACTGACTTAATTCATTTCCAGGCATCATTCAAATAAAAATAGTGTTTCTGCTTCCAGAAAAAGATGAGAAATAAGAGAAAAGTTGCTCTGAATTTTTTCAGAATTCAAATACTGCAAAGAACACATTGCTGTTGGATGACTTCATGTGACTCGTGAGGTTTGATTTGGTTGAAATTCAACAGACACTGGACTGGACAGACCGTGAGTTGAACCCTACATTTGGAATGGTCTCTTCTTTTTCAAAAGTACAATGCAACAAGTGCTAGACTGGAAATGAAAGTGAAGCCAGTAGATTTTGAGGCGAAATGATTCTTCAGATGGACTCACGTGTTGTGTGATGAGGAGATCCAGTAGTGAGACAGCGGGTTGTTCATTTCCTCCGGTCGCACCTGATCCAGCTGTGAATCCCAGATCATGTTCTCCTTTGAGAACAGATAAGTGAGGAACTGACGAACACAGAACATCAAATCAAACACCGCACATATACACAAACTCATTTATATTGTCATGTCAGTTTTTGGTCATATGATGTTCTATTGTGTGGTGTGGCTTTCATGAACATGACTGTAGCTCAGCGGCTAGAGAACACATATGATGATTATGATGATGAGACACTAGGGAAATGAATTGTAAATGTAACCTCGTCTTGATGAAAGTACGGCTGCTCGATCTCTCGCAGAGGATCTTTCAGGTAGTGGAACATGAACTCCTGAACCTTGTTGTTGTCTGTTGCCCACAGCTCCTGAACACACAAACACATGTGACCCACCGTGATTTGACTCATATGACTGTTGACTCCTTGAGAAAGATTTAGATTATTTACATGCCAGAAGAACATTTATTTTAAATCACTTTATTTCTGCAGATATGAAATAAAAGTCAGACTGCCGATCAAATGTAAACACACAAACACTCTCTACATTATTTGTGTACAAGTGATGCTTCGTCTTAAAACACTGTGACTTTCCCAGAATGCAGCACACATGCAGACCACCTGCTAACCTTCTGATGTTCAATTAAAAAACTCTGAAAGTCCTCCAGTGAGATCTTCTGATCGGCTCGCTCTATAAACCTGCAGGAAAAAGACACGAGTCAACAGAGTAACAAACGTCTTTGGGTTCTTTTCCTTTTATGATAAAGATAGAAGTGGTATTTTATAAAACTCTACAATGAAATCAAGTGATAGTGTTGTGCAGTAGTGATTATACATTAGACAGCGAGAGAGAGAGTGAGAGAGACAGCGAGAGAGAGAGAGAGAGAGAGACAGCGAGACAGCGAGAGAGAGAGAGAGAGAGAGACAGCGAGACAGCGAGAGAGAGAGAGAGAGAGAGACAGCGAGAGAGAGAGAGAGAGAGAGAGAGAGACAGCGAGAGAGTGAGAGACAGCGAGAGAGAGAGAGAGAGAGAGAGAGAGACAGCGAGAGAGAGAGAGAGACAGCGAGAGAGAGAGAGAGAGAGAGAGACAGCGAGAGAGAGAGACAGCGAGAGAGACAGCGAGAGAGAGAGAGAGAGACAGCGAGAGAGAGAGACAGCGAGAGAGTGAGAGACAGCGAGAGAGAGAGAGAGAGAGAGACAGCGAGAGAGAGAGAGACAGAGAGACAGCGAGAGAGAGAGACAGCGAGAGAGTGAGAGACAGCGAGAGAGTGAGAGACAGCGAGAGAGTGAGAGACAGCGAGAGAGTGAGAGACAGCGAGAGAGTGAGAGACAGCGAGAGAGTGAGAGACAGAGAGAGAGAGAGAGAGAGAGACAGCGAGAGAGAGAGAGACAGAGAGACAGCGAGAGAGAGAGAGACAGAGAGACAGCGAGAGAGAGAGAGACAGAGAGACAGCGAGAGAGAGAGAGAGAGAGAGAGAGAGAGAGAGAGACAGCGAGAGAGAGAGAGACAGCGAGAGAGAGAGAGACAGCGAGAGAGAGAGAGACAGCGAGAGAGAGAGAGACAGCGAGAGAGAGAGAGACAGCGAGAGAGAGAGAGAGAGACAGCGAGAGAGAGAGACAGCGAGAGAGTGAGAGACAGCGAGAGAGTGAGAGACAGCGAGACAGCGAGAGAGTGAGAGACAGCGAGAGAGAGAGAGAGAGAGAGACAGAGAGACAGCGAGACAGCGAGACAGCGAGACAGCGAGAGACAGCGAGAGAGCGAGAGACAGCGAGAGACAGCGAGAGAGACAGAGAGACAGCGAGACAGAGACAGAGAGACAGCGAGAGAGAGAGAGAGACAGAGACAGAGAGACAGCGAGAGAGAGAGAGAGACAGAGACAGAGAGACAGCGAGAGAGAGAGAGACAGAGAGACAGCGAGAGAGAGAGAGAGAGAGAGAGAGAGAGAGAGAGAGAGACAGAGAGAGAGAGAGAGAGAGACAGAGAGAGAGAGAGAGAGAGAGAGAGAGAGAGAGAGAGAGAGACAGCGAGAGAGAGAGAGAGAGACAGCGAGAGAGAGAGAGAGAGAGAGAGAGAGAGAGACAGAGAGAGAGAGAGAGAGAGAGAGAGAGAGAGAGAGAGAGAGAGAGAGAGAGAGAGAGACAGCGAGAGAGTGAGAGACAGCGAGAGAGTGAGAGACAGCGAGAGAGAGAGAGACAGCGAGAGAGAGAGAGACAGAGAGACAGCGAGAGAGAGAGAGAGAGAGAGAGACAGCGAGAGAGAGAGAGACAGCGAGAGAGAGAGAGAGAGAGAGAGAGAGAGAGAGACAGCGAGAGAGAGAGAGAGACAGCGAGAGAGAGAGAGACAGAGAGACAGCGAGAGAGAGAGAGACAGAGAGACAGCGAGAGAGTGAGAGAGACAGCGAGAGAGAGAGAGAGACAGCGAGAGAGAGAGAGACAGCGAGAGAGAGAGAGACAGAGAGACAGCGAGAGAGAGAGAGACAGAGAGACAGCGAGAGAGAGAGAGACAGCGAGAGAGTGAGAGAGAGAGAGACAGAGAGAGAGAGAGAGAGACAGCGAGAGAGTGAGAGAGAGAGAGACAGAGAGAGAGAGAGATACAGAGATAGAGATATAGAGAGAGAGAGAGATAGAGAGAGAGAGAATACCTTTGCAGCAGTGGAATCTCCATCTATATGAAAATATAAAGACACATTAGTTATGACAATCACATTTAATAGATGATGCTGTGAGCAAACTGAAGCACATCACAGTGATATCCTGTCCCATCACACACACACCACACACACGAGTGCAGGGGTCATTGTGATCAATGTTGTGTGCGGTCGAACAGCTTTTAGCTGAGTGATGTTGCAGGTTTTTAAAAGGAGGAGTATTGACGTGAAGGCCATTTGAGACGCAGGGCAAACAGGGTCAGATGTGGGGCATCAGAGTTCACAGAGCAGGGCTTCAAATCTCAGGATAACACACCAATAACAGCACAGAGGAACTCACCGACTTCTGTGCGTCAAACATCAGACTGCGATACAACTGAGCAAACTGACTGTATGACACGTCTCCATTCCTCAGCTCTCCATCCTAACACAAACATCAAGCGGATGAACACAAACACAATTCTGGGTGATGCAACAAATAAAATATCTGAAATTGAAAGTTCAACAATGTTTAGTATTTGAATTTTAAAGATTTGCTTAAAATCAAAGTGGCTTATAGGAATTTATAGTCCGTTTAATATTTGACCTGTGTTTCTCTCTCCTTTATCTTAAGTGTGTGCTTCTCAGTGATAACTAATGTGTGTGTGCGTGTCTGTGTGCGTTTGTGCGAGTGCATGTTGTGTGAGTTTGCTTGCTTGCGTGTCTGTGCGTGCTTGTACATTTCATGTACAGCTGCTTTGTAACTAACATTTCTTTTGTTTACAAATGAAAATTGTAAAAAGCGCTCTATAAATAAAGTAGAAAATAAAGTTGGCGTTTGTTTGTGCGTGTGTCTATTGGACTATGATACATGGAAAATAAGTGAGTTACCGGAAGCTTCTCCCGTAAGAATCTCATGTTGGGAACTCTGTAGTTGACTTGACACAACATGCTCTTCAGATCCTTACAGGAAATTCTGCAGGAGGAAAGGAGATGTTAGGACACTTTGCAGTCTTCAACATCACCTGACATCAACCACACATCTATACAGTCACAGTATATTACGTTATATTATATATATTTTTTGAATGAATGTTTGTCGTTATAAGACTTTTATTGTGTAGAGTGTCATTTGTGTTTGATTTCAGCACAGATGTGTGTGTTATCCACAGAAGACCTCCAACCCTCAAACCCAGTCACTCCACCCCTCCAGCGTCTCTCTCTATTTACCTTGTGTGTGTGTGTGTGTGTGTGTGTGTGTGTTTCCTGTCGCAGGATGTGCCTCTCTGAGCTCTATTTACCCAACAGGAGTGTGGTTGTGTGTGTTTGGGCTGTGAGTCAGACACCTTTAACAACATATTTCGTAACATAAAGACACACTGATAGATCAATTAAGATGAACACCAGTACAACAGAACACAAACCACCTGTACACACGCACACACACGCACGCACCTTTCTGTGAGCTCTGACGGCCTATTAAACTGAATTGTTTGGTTTAGATCTAAACGAGCGTGTCTTTATTAAAAATATCTGTGAATAACGTCATCTTCTGTAGAACTAACATTACATTTATGTAGGCGATCTGTGCCAACATGAAAAGCTCACTGTCAGACTTGAGCGTTACGTCATTTACTACTTCTGACACTGTCAATGGAGTTAAGATGACACACTAGGTAAATTCATTTCTTCACTTCTTCAAATCCACACGGACAAAGACATTTTAAAATCTTTACATTGAGTGCGTTTACGTGCACAAAATAAAGGGATATTTATCAAAGATACAAAGAAACCTGATGTCACGTGTTTACATGCACTGTAATAAACCGGCTACGCAGAAAACCGCGTTTACACGGAAGTTCAAGACTTGCATTGACGTCACCGTCGATAGTCTGTTTAGTCATTAAAAACGCAGCGGGAGAACAGTCAGAAGCTGTATTTTTATATCTCTTCTCATGTCTGCTGTACCTGCATAAGGGCAATTACGTGAAAATGTCAACCTTACCACAAAAAAAAGTTTTACCAGCGGTTTTTACTGTGGTTAGATCACAGATATTAACATTTTGTGGCTCAATTAAGCAATAAGCCCCAAGAAGCCGTGGGTTACAGTGCATTTTATAACAACTAAGGGGCGTTGTTAGGCACGACGCGAAGCGGAGTTATAAAATGCACTGTAACTCACGGCTTCGCGGGGCTTATTGCTTTTATAAAACAGTTACTCCATAGGCTTAGCAAGGTTTCATTAAATAAAGTAAATAAAATGATATTTAGGCTATGTGGTGCGGTCAGCCGTTATATATCGGGGTATTATATAACGGCTTAGAACTCCGCTCAGCCAATCAGAATCAAGGACCAGAACTGACCGTTTTATAAATACTCATGAGAGATCTCTCTTCACATTTGTAAAGCATTTGATTTATTTATAGCTCATGATTTTTGAATATAAAATGACACATGAAAATGAATATAAAGTAACTATTTGATGTTCTATAAAGAGGCATCACTTCTCCATTCATTGGGTATTATTGCTTCAGGATTGTGCATCTTAATTTACAGAAGACCTACAAAGTTTATCGTCTCCCAAAAACCGCGTCCTTTTTTTGTCACATCCATAACGCATGTTTATTTCCTTTTATTAAATATACTTGTACTACTGCGCTGTCAGAAATGCACACATAAACTAAACAGAGAAGATCAGTAAAGGTGTTTACATGCAGAGTGAAATCAGAGTAACGGGCAAAAGAACTTCCTCTGCCGATCGTTTTTTGCTTACGCCGTTGATGAGCTTAACATGAGCTAACATGAGCTAATATATATATGCTTATTACACATAATCTGCGTAAGACTTTAAATCTACCAACACTTACTTAAAACTAACATGACAGAACACAATACCTATATTGTCATTTCATTTCCAACACATTTTTCAACACAAACTTGTCTGAATGTTGAAAGTCTATGCAGTATGTAGTATCATAAGTGACTGTTATCAAATAACTTAAACTTCCAATATTCCTTTCTTCACCTCATGTCATGTCAAACCTGAACAACGCTCTTATGCAGAACACAAAAGAACACGTTTTTGAAAATCTTCTTTTGTGTTCCACTGAAAAGAGAGTCAGATACAGGTGTACAACCCCATGAGAGTAAATGATCACTGGACTTTGGTTTTTAGGTGAACTGTCTCTTTAAAAATGTGATCCCTCGACTTGTTGGCTCGATACCAAAATTTTGGCTTAGGTACGGTACCAGAATCTAATAGCGGTAATACCTGTACCACATCGGTGCCATAGGTGATCAATAACCAGTCCAAAATAAATTATTTGAAAAAAATATTAAGAAGACTTCTGTAAATGCTTTAATGCATATTATATATATATATATTAATATTTTACATTGCAACATTTTTTTACACTGTATTACTGACAAATGCTTTGGTTATTTAGACTTTTCATCATCATTTCACAAATATTAACAATTACATTTTGATCAACAATTAAATGTTTCAAGTAGGTCTATTTAACAGTAGCTTTCAAGATGAAAACTGAAGGATCCATTCAAATAAAACACTGCACAGTCTTCACTGGATAAGATAAATATGCAATGACTCTAAATAAAGTTACAAAAGTTTCATTTTCTCTATAATACGAGACACATATTTATTAGGTTACTGTCACTTTAAGGCAAATTCTTTGTTTGATGCAGATATACATTTAAAACACAACGGACTGTGTTTTTGACATAACAGCGTGTGTATTTGAGAGTATAAGAACATATACAAGAGAGCTTCATGATGATTATTAGTCAAACTGAGATGTGGGGAACAGAGATAAAGTCATATATGATGTATGCTGTTGAACAGGGATGTACAGACGCATCGCAGCATGTAGAATATACGATACACTGTAAAACAATCTAAAGATCTCTGACTAATAAATCACTCACAGTGTCTCAGTTTAAATGATCACTAAAGTTCTTGTAGAGCGATTCATCTTGTTCTGTGTCATACTGCCTCATAGTGGTGAACTTTAGAACAGCAGCGTTTCAAGTACCCAAACGAGCAACATTCTGGTATTGAACCGATTGAAATCTAACATGTACCACTAAATCTCCAGAACCGGTTTACCGTGCGACCCTAGTCCACAGTCTAAAGCAAACCAACGTAACGTGACGTAACACAATACTGGACAAACGTACCTGTCTTCTCTGTTGCGATCCACAGCGTAAAACTGCTTTCTCAGCCACCTGAACGTGTCCAAAGACAACAAACACAAAACTCACTTTAATGTCCAGACTATCACACATCACTTGTGTTTCGTTCATTCAGCACTTTTCATCTTTTTCACAGTTGCAACACGAATCATAAAAGGATATCATGGTTTATAACATATGGTGGTGTTTATCATGATCAGATGTAGATTCATGAAACTGAAATAAAGACTGTGTTGGATTGTAAACTAGATGCGGTTGATTGTTTATAAGCAGTTTTACAGTCGACATTAACACAATATCTGTCATTCCATGTTTACTTTCACTGGGTTATTTACCATAATGTGGAGTATTATTCACATGATATTAGTCACCACGGTTACTGACACTGGGTTTTGTATAAAATCTTCACAATATAAGTAAACGTTGTTATTATTACACTATTATAACCAGCACTGGAAACCACAAACACCACATAAGAAGTTTGCGGTGACACATGTGCTCTCAAAGGACACATCACGTGTTCTTAACGGATATCATCAATCAATATCTAATGGGCTGTAGAGCAGGTTGTGAGTAAGGGTCAAAGGTCACCTCTCTATCTGCAGGGGCGTGGGGGAGCGTGACGTATCCGACATCAGGCTGTTCAAACCCTTCGTCCACATATCCATCTCCTCATCTGAGGTCGCTGGCAAACCAAAGACAGCACAGAATGACATCACGGTTGAAAGTGTGTCCCGTAGATCAGTCTGTGTGTGTGTGTGTGTGTCTGTGTGTGTTTTACCTGCCAGACTGAGCGCTTTGAGCCGAAACTCGGACCCGTAGAGAATGACAAAGCAGTAGGCCTGGTCCAGCCGGGCGGTCGAGTCCTCCACATATCGCTCAAAATCACGTGACCTCTGTCCGCTCCGGATCTCCTGAATCTCTCGAATATCAACTGAAGAGCAAACACCACAAAGACGTCAGGATGAATGTTTGTGTAAAACACAGATGCAGAAAAAGCATGTTTAAAAAATACTCCCGATACCTCAGTGTTCTTAATTGTTGATTTAATCAAAACATAAACTGTCGTTTAAATGGTTTTGACTGAAATGACCGAAAAAATCTTTCGATCTGAAGCTTATGTCTACTTGTTAGAGAACAGTTGAGCTATAAGTTTTCATTAAAAAAAAAATGAGTTTTATTAAAAAATGCTTTGAAACCAACAACTTTATGGAGAATTATGTAGAAAAGGCAGCCATTAAGAGCCATTTAAAAAGGATGCTAAAAGGTAAACCATAGAAATATGGAAACATAAATTTGTTTATGCATATGTTCATCACACGCATGGAGCTGAAAGTAAATCATACAGTCTCAAAGTTAACGCAAAATAATTTATGCGTATCAACCGTTCGTTTAGACAGAAAACGCAAACTTTTTGAAGACGAGGCTCAATGTGCAATTATTTAAAAACGCTGCCTTTTCCGTTTCCATGTAAACTGCAAAACGGAACTTTACTATGACATCACATGCATATTACATATTATAGAACTGTGAGCTCTCGCTGCTCAACTATGTACTCACGTTTCCTCAGTAAAATGTGGAATTGTCACACCAATAAGACCAGCTGAGACACACTATCTACTAGGGATGGGCATTTAAAGCAAAAATAATAATCGAAGATCGATGAAAGAGAGCTATTGGAAAATTATTTGAAATCCGCACCCCATCCCCACATTGACGCATTTACTGTATTACACACACACCAAACGGAGAGAGAGAGAGAACATTTACGCTTCAAATCCGTATGACGACACACTGCTTTATGTATTATGGAATAGGCAATCTTACATCAAACCATACATTAAGATAACGTGCTGAAACATTAATATATTAACAACCGAATGACGGCACTTCAGCATCAACCGCTCATAATGCTACAACATTTCCTTGTAAAATTTGAGCATTCATTTATACCAACTAAAAAAACAGTGTGATTGATCAAAGAAAATATATTAAAGCCATAAAGATTTTAGACCAGACTTAAAAACTTGTTAAAACATATTAACCGAATGACGTCATTTATTAACTATCCGGAATGACTTCATGAATTAATAACTCAAAACGCTTCAGTTTCTATTGTCATGAAAGTTTCTCCAGTCTGGCAGTGATGGTTTTTCTACATGAACAGTAAACTCGGGCTGTACAAACTCCATAAGATTTTTTAAACCCTCTCCTTCGACAAAGCCGATCGGAAGCACATCATTAGCGATCATCATAGTAATTAAAGCCGTTATTTGCTCCGCCCGTCTGGCATCCAAATTGGTTGTTCTGACCATAAACTAGCACCTGATTGCTGACCTGTGGATGGACCTGCTGGGTGCTTCGCCCTCAGATGATTGTGCATCGTAGTTGTTGATCCATGATAAGTCAGCTTTGCATTGCAGAGTTTGCACTGCACTTCATTCTCATTCATTTTATTAAAGGAACACCACACAGAACTCATTTTTGACATCGTCTCAATTTATCATATCTGTAATGTCACGCGGGTCTACAGTGTGCGTAACTTTGTTAGCAATTCTTGTGAGAAAATGTTTTCCTCTATTGTCTCTTGACCGACAGCCTTTAGGTTTAAGAAGCGTCGTTATTGGCAGCGCCACCCTTTGGTTACATGAACATGTTACGCGTGGAAACACAGCGATTTTTATTTAAGATCGCAAACACTATTCGAAATTCTATAATTAAATAAACTATTCGAATATTCGAAAATCGTGACTCATCCCTAATATCTGCACTCGCAAGACTTTAAACACACATATACATCGACCAACGGTATTAAAAGGCATTTTTGCCTTATAACTGCATGTGGCACGTCCTGTTTCTTTGCACAACAACATCGCCATCCACTGGCCTACAAGCATACTACAGTGTTTCACCTGTTTTCCTTGATCCATGTAAATGCAGACTGTTTTGATAACGCTGTCATGTGTACTTAAAACTTTTCAAAAACGAAGTAAAAACTTTTGTTTTTCATCATGTTACTGTCCGGCAGCGAGCAGCACCGAGGTGCGTCTTTGACATTGAGGGACTCAAGGAGAGTTGAAATCAGGACAACTTTATGGTAATGAGCTATGACGCGGTTCGGCAGCAACCAATTGGAACGTAGAGCCCGGCAAACTTTAGTCTACGTCAGAGCGCCAGAGCGTCCATGAATCTTTCTACAGCGTTGTTGGCAGGGCGGCCAGAGCGATTTGTGACACTCTCGACGGTGGCGGTTTGAACGCACAGTTTACGCGGGCGGCCTAAGTGAGAAATGTAAAAGCCAATTTTCATTTATCACCGTCACTCAGATACAGTGCCTATATAAGTACTCATCCCCTTCATGTTTTAAGTTCCTGGCTCATGTTCCTAACCCCTAACTGCAGTAAATTACTTTTTCATTAATCTACACTTTATACTCTATGATGACAAAGCAAAAAAAACCTGATTTGTGACAGCTAGGACTATCTGGGCTTTATGAAAGAGTGGCGTATCCTCAATGAAGACACATAAAGAACACTTTCAAACGATCAGAAACAAGATGCTTTAAAGCAAGATTCATCAGAGAATCATGTCCGGAGGAAACGAAGCATTGCTCATTACAGTAAAGTGAGGTGGTAACAGCATCTGTGAGGTGTTTTTCAGCTTCAGGCACTGAAGAAATGCTCAACGGCACAAAGCACAGAGAGAAACTCTTAATCAAAACCTAGTCCTGGATAATTGGACCCAATTTGGACATGTTCACTGACGGATGTACTCACTTTTGTTGCCAGCGGTTTAGACATTAACGGTTGTGTGTAGATTTATTTTGAGGGGACAGCAAATGTACACTGTTATAAAAGCTGTACACTCACTACTTTACATTGAAGCACAGTGTCATTTCTTCAGTGTCACATGAAAAGACATAAAATATTGAGTCAAATGTGAGGGGTGTACTCACTTCTGCGAGACACTGTATGTGCAGAAATGAGACGTTTCAGGTCATGTCAATATTACCTCAAGGAGCGAGCCAGCGGAGACTGTGACCGAGAATATAAAAAGCTCGGTCCTTCAGGAGACTTTAGGAAAAAATAAACAAGGATAACTCTGAGGAGGTGAACTGCTATGACATCACTAGAAGTGTGTGTGTGTAATATTTCCTGCTTGTACTCATAACTAGGTCTGGGCGATAAAACAATAACGATATGCATCGACAATACACCTTTATCTTAACGGATAATCCAAACTTAACATATATATGAAGTTTCACAGTCACTGGATCATAAAAAGACTTATTTTCTTAGACAGTGTGAGCATCATTATAAATAGTCCACGTTTGCAACCTTCAACAGAGAGATCATCATGATACAGTGTTCGTTCTGACTGCACAGGTGCACAGACATTGCAGTTATTCGTCATCACAAAACTATTTGCATCCATTTTAAAGTTGTGCCTGTTTTAACTTAAGCGATTTGACGATTCTTCTGACATTAGAGCGCATGACGCACATCAGACGCTCGCGGCGAGCACACAGACACAAAACAAAGTTCTCTCTCCAGTCTTAGCGATTTAGCTGTAAAACGCACACAAGATTATCCTAAAACACACAAGGTTCACATACTGGCTTATGTTGCAAGTGAAGTTAACAGTGGGTGATTTCCTTTTAAAAAAACGTACGTATTGCATACATTAATATCTGTGAAAACTAAACCAATTTAGTACATTCCATTGCCCATATTACATTCAAAATGCAATACGAGACAAATAGTGGTTATAAATAAGAAACAATCAAATATAGAAATAATATATTTTCAAAGGCAAACAATTAACTTCATCTTATCTATGATGCCTTACATTTACATAAATTAGTTTTCATTTTTCAAATTGCAGTTTTTTTATTTTTTACTATTAAATAGTAATATATTTGTGCACATAATGGCAAGGAAAGGCGTGATAAATGTCCTATTGGGAAATTCAACCGTGCTGAAATAGTGGGATTATAACAACTAGTCCTGTTAAGCAAATCTGAAATATATCCAGACTTTTATTTTGGCAGGTCGTCAGAAGATTCTTATTTTTAGTGCGTTTTAGCTTCACTCAGTAAAATGTGCAACTCTGGAGATGAAAGTTTATGTGTTCATGTCCTCATATAGCGCAGACGCAGACAAATCCATAAGCATCACGCGTGTAGCATGTTAAACTGAGCTGTTCATTCACACACAGAACAGACAGAAGGTATGTGTAAATAACAGGATTGCTGTTCACATCTAGTTGTATGGACTCAATGCAGATGGACATGAGATTTCACTAGTAAAATAGACTAAAACAAAGTATAATAGCAGTAATGTCACTAAGAAACAAACAAACTTATCACAAAGAAGTGGCTCTGCTTAATGCACCTGCAAAACTGTATCGCATACATGCTACACTCCTCAATACATAAGTTATATGTCACACTGTACAGCCATGTTAGACGCGCAACCCAAGAACTTCTTGTTCTCAGCCATATAAAACACAACACACGAATAAAAGTACAGTCACAGATATTTATTCCACAAACTGACCTAAAGCATTATAAAGCATTACAAACTTTATTGATAAGATGCCTTGAACATGCGTTCCATTTGATTAGAATGGATTTAAACCGCTCCAGTATATTCGGACACATGTCAGTTGGGGTGTCAGGTGAGACCACTACTTTAAGTCAGACGTCACTGTCACTTCACGCGGAGATACTTTGCATTTTTAAAAACATTGATGATGAACTTAGTGACATTTAAATTCTTAATTTACTCAATCTTGTCATAGTTTTCATCAACATAAATGTTTAAGTCAGTGTCGTAATTAAAATCTTTTCACCGTCACCATGTGGGACACGCCCCGCCCAGGCCTCTGTAATGCTCCGCCTCATTTATAAAACCAGTCCAGCACTGGAAATAAAATATGATCAAAAATGCCCATCCCTAATGGACACGCATCTTATGAAGGGGCCCTGATAAAAGGTTTGTCATATTGGAGGGTCCCTGGCATTCTAAAGTCTGAAAACCCCCGATTCAGACCGCTTGAGAATCTGATCTGACTGATGAAACAAGAGCTTGTGACATTAGAATCCAATTTTGTTCGGTCTTTTGACAATTAAGATGTGCAAAAACACTACAACGTTTGCCTCTTCATGGCCAGAACAGTATTTGTTAAAGCCAGGCTGGAAGCTTGAACAACACAACAACACGCAGTCAGGCACACCACCTCATCTTCAGGTTTCTCTTCAACCTTCAAAAGATCAGTTTTGTTGGTTTGGGAGGATGTTGTGTGTCTCATCATCATCACACACATTGCTGTGGATTCTGACATTAACACTGATGTCTTGAAACACCAAGTGTCCGTCTCAAGGCAGTTAACATGTAATCACGTGGATAAATATAAGACCAAACGGGGGTTATTGTGTAAAAATAAAAAGCATAACACAATCCACACTTTGAAGCAATAGTTCACGTGAAAGCGTACATTTTCTGATCACTTGCTCACCCTCGTGTATATGACATCTTTTCTTCCGCACAACACAAACAAATATTTTTTTTTTCAAATGCCGTCATGTTACTGCGGTCACCTCAAATATGGTGGCACATCGATACCTTTAAATCTATAAATAAATCTATATAATCCGGTGGATTTATACCACAAGAAAAGAGAGGATCCATTCAAAATGTAATGACGCACAATAATTATTTTACCTGGATTATTTTGTTTTTGTAATTGTTGAAGGCAAAGTTGGCGATTACAATTAATTTGGATGAATTGCACAGCCCTATATATGACTAGTCACGAGACACGTGAGAACCAGTGAATCCAGAATCATCCATGTGCCGCCGCCATGTCGGACCACGCTGATGTTCATGTTTCCACGCATGTGTGAATGGTTTTCTCTCACAAACGAATGTATGGTTTCACTTCACAGGACATTTATTGCCTTCTTGAGTGAATGATTCGATTCAATTCTAATTTATTTCTAAAGCACCTTTTCACAATTTTGCAAAGCCACTTTACAGAAGAAAGAGATTTCTATATTTTTCTTACTGTGCTACACTGTCTGTACTAACAAATACAAAACAGGAAGATTTGAAGATTCATCATTTTCATGTTTTCTGTAGAAGACGAATAGTTAAGATAAGTCATAAACTGGATGATCAAAATAGACTCGTTTGTGTCCGGCTGAAGAATAGAAGACAAACTCATCTGGGATGACACGCATGTTTATTTTAAGTGAACTAATCCTTGAAAAAAACTGAAATTTCTTCAAGAACCAGAACTGTTGCGCTCCTACACGAACAACACTTCATGAATGTTACGGTGAATGTCTTTTCTGTGCTGAGGTTTGCGAGTACAAACACAACACTGGTGAGGAGGAAGACAAACACACACAGGACAAAAGCAGCTGGTCAGAGATAGGAGCTCGCGCCGGGCGAGAGAGAGAACGGCTTGACAATCCCAAACAGGGCGGCAGGAAACACAAAACTGCACAGCACAACCGTGTGTCTTCCTGTCTCACAAACACACAACAGCAGGACCGCAGACACACACACCTTAAGGAAATAGATGTAACCGCTTGTAACACATTTTTAAACTTGTGATTCTCTAGAATCAAGCAAAAATAATGTTCAGTCCTCTTGCTTTTGGGCAGGTCATTTGTCAGGGAGTTATGGGAACGCTGGTGTTTCATATCTGCTCTCCAACCAACCGAAAACTAAACTTACCGGACAAAAAATAAGTTACAGCGATAACGCGATACAGATTTAATAACAATACAATCTTTTAATAATAAGATGAAATGAGAGTCAAGTCACGCTGACATTTGAACTCAATGTGCTGTTCGACAGACCTTCTCAAGTGTTGTACGTCACCGTCTGTTACACTCATCTCTACAGTTCAACAACATTCCAACACAAATACAACAGGACTAAACAAAACATTCAGACACACCGTCTGAAAACAACATGGGGACGGTTGATTTGGGTTTTCTTTGCAGAACACACTCGGGATCGGGAGAATTTCAACTCACTAAAGACAACTTCTCGTCCATGAAAGCACTCGAGAAAGACACAATATTTTCATTTCAATAACTTTTACATGAATGTGGGAACACATGTATCTCATGAGGGTTCTGCACACCTAACACTGCAGATTTCCTGCGATTATAGAACTTCTCAGCGGGAGAAAAGCAGACATAAACATGCGTTCAAACATTTCTTTAGCATAAGATCCATGACATCCCATCAACACGCCTCACCGAACATCAATCGACCCAATGTCTGCGTTATTTACAGGAGATCTAGTAAACGTCTTATTTGAGAGGAAGACACACAAGCGCACCACACTGAGGCTCACTGACTGTTTTTTTTTTCATGCGGCTGCTGGTGCATCCGGAGCAGAATGAAGCTGGTGCAACGTTTCCTGCGCTCCAATCCACCTCAAGCTCAAGAGATATTTCAGCCAGAAGTGTCACTCCTGTCATCATACACTCATCCTCGTGTCAAACCTGTCTGACTGACTTTCTGCTGCAGGGCAGAAACATTTGTAAGCGAGACGTCTCTCCGAATCTTCTTTTGTGTTCTGTGTCTATGATAGCGTGTTGTTTTGGCAGCGCTAAAGGTTGTGGGTTCGATTCCCAGGGCACACAAGACTAATGGATATTTTGAGTAAAACAATTTAAAGTGGGGAGAATATCACGTTGTGAATAAAAAAATCTCTTATACATCCTGGTCACAATTATTCACATCCTTAGAAATTCTTATAAGTAAAATATCTCTTAAGTATATTCCCAGTGATATTTACTTTTGCTGAGCACACTGAGGTCACTAGACACATGATGTTGTCATCGCTTCATGTTTCACAGGAGAATAATATTAAGTAACACAAAGCTAAATCATTTATCACACAGATAAAAAGCAAAGAATATAGTTCAGATGTGCAGCAAAAGATTGTTGAGCTACTCAAAATAGAAAGTGGATTTAAAAGGAAAATTCCCATTCCCAATATCAGGAGAATAATTCTGAAGTTTTAATAGACTGGAGGTGTTGCAAATCTGCCTGAAAGAGAACGTGTGTCTATATGGTTTTACAGAACACAGCGGAGAATATTTTGAGTGACTCTTCAAAGATCACAGATGGACAATTGCAGAAATTTGTTGAATTTTAGTGTCAGACAAATATAAAAAATTAAATAAAAAAGGGAAAGTGCACCTCCATCAGCACAAGTTGTTTGGGAAACAAATCTTCTGCTCGCATCCCAAAACAAACTGCACCGTAAGAATCTGCCGTACTTAATCTGGCCAATAACACAAGACAGATTTGGTGCACACAAGAATATAAAATCCCTCATGTCCACAGTTAAATATGTCGGCAGATCTTAATTGTTGTGGACCTACTTTTACACCAGAGGACCGGACATCTTGTTCAGATACATGACATCATGTTTTATATCAAATAACAACAGATCAAAAAAATCTAAACCTGACTTACTATTATATACAATTATAATAATATTGACTGAACACAAAATCAAGATCCTGTCACAGACATCACAGTTCCCTGATCTGAACACAAGAGAATGAGTGAGATGAAGTGAAGATAAGAAACAACAACATGTGAAGGATCTGAACGGATTCTGTATGAACGAATGGACTCGGATGACTTTCCATTTATTCTCAAACCTCATCAGACATGAAAGAAAAGACTTTTTCAGCTGTTTCTCTTATAAATTGAGGTTGTGAAGTGTTTTAAATAATTGATGACTACATGTGTGAATGAAATATATGAATGAAATATATTCTCCCACTTCAAATTGTTTAACTTGAATGATTTGTTTGGAATTTTGTAGATTTGTTAGAAAAAAAAGATCAAAAGGAGAAAAATAACTCAGATTTATTTTTACAGCCATCTTTGCTCTCATTTAGCAAGGGTGCCGATATTAGTGGAGGACGCTGTGAATGTCAAATACTCAAACCATACAGCTGAGACACAACCCTGTTACACTCAACTATCAACATCGAATAAAACAAATATTTCATCCCAGTGAAAACCCAAATGTGAAAAGGAATGAAGCGACAGTCAAGTTGTGTCAGTTCTACACATCACAGTAAAACAAGATTGTTTTAAATTGAAGGAGAAAAGCTTAAACACATTTGGAGGATATAAGAGCCGAAGTCATAATGTCATCTGTAGTCTTCACTTACTTTCACCCTCGATTTTATCCGTTCCTCTCGTCCAGATGATCTGTCTGGTCTCCAGCTTGACTTGAAACGTCCTTCTCTCTGGTCTTTGAGACTTTTTGGAGTAAAAGAGGGTCAGAACGGTGCCCAGCTCCAGATCACGGTACAGATTGTTGACTTCAGTGTCGCTGCTCTGCGTCCAGGGCACCGGTCCGTTGGAGAAGCCGGCGGTCGCAGCCATTTCCCCTGTTTGTTCTTCAGTTCCTTTCCGAATAATTCACACCCTGCCGGGCCTGTCGGGATCCCTACGAGAAGAAAACAGCGCGTGTGAAAACATCATCACACACGGGCCTGCTGGAACACACAAGTGTGCTGATGTACTGAGATGAGCGGATCTGCTGAACGCATGATCAGGAGTTTATCAATCACTATTATTATTATTATTATAAGAACACAAATCTCACAGAGCATCAGTCCTACTGTAAACTCAGAATATGCGTGTTGCTACATTCACTACGTTATTTAGCGGAAAATAACCCAGAGCGAGACTCTTGACTATAACACGAACGCGACAGATGTTGATATCGGTTGATCAGAACAGATCGTGAGTCGTTTGAAAGCTTTTGTCTCACCGTGTGCGGCTGCGACTGCGACTGCGACTGCGGCTGCGACTCAGTAAACGCAGAAAACACGCGCTGCGGTCCGTCTGCAATCTCAGCTGCGCTCATTTCGTCCTGTCCGCATGATCAGACGCGCGCGCTTCAGCAGCGCTGTGGAGATCGGACCGAGTCTGATAACTGCTGCTCTCTCTCCGCCATCAGTCGACGTGTGTGAGTGAAAGCCCTTCCCCCATCAGCCGATCCCTACAGCACAACGCAGCGCACGGCCTCTTAAAGACACAGAGCCTCGCTTTAAATGCGCATACGCATGTGTGCCCGCCGTACCCGGTCTTCTCTGACCACTGCCAAAGTCCGTTTACGGAAGTCGTGCTACTCTGTGGCCATTTTTGCGACGCCTATGGGCAGCGCAAGTCCACAGTCCCATCTACTTGAATGGGGGAAGGCCGATATTTCTAAAACCGCTGGCAAAAATCTCAATTAAATAACATATTTCCGATCCATAATTAATAATGACATGAACTGTATCATAACTTTGGTTTGCTAAGCTTACATTTCGGTAAAAATGTATTTTTCGAGGTTGCGTCACCTACTGCGCATGCGCACTGGCTTGCAAGCTCCTCACGAGAGCCCCGCCCCAAAGAATCGTCAGTCATTACTGATTGACGATTGGCTCGTTTTACTGGGAGGCGGGACTTCCTTCGCTAGAGCGGCCATATTGCGCGTTGCATTCCTCGCCATTCATTGTAACGGCAGTGGCGCATCTTGTTCATATAATATCTGTGGCACTGTACAGTCTGAGCGGCGGATTCTTCATTACGGCATTTTCTATCACATTCACAGTGTTACGCTGTCAGTCACTGTTCTAGACTTTGAGGCGATTTCACTAATTGATTCTCAGATTTTCTCCCCCATATGATCTCCTCATACTTTGCTTGTTTTCTTCCTCTGTGCAGTTCTATTATAAAGTGGATTAAGAGTGACGCACGAGCCGGGCCTCGGGTTCGAGCCTCTTCGAGGACAATCGAGAAGTTTGTTTACCATTAGGCCTATCTATTAAGACTGAATCGGTCTTTGTCGGGTGATGTCACACTCGCGAGAATCGAAGTGCATTGTGGGTATTGACACCATTTGTAAAGTATCAACGTCGAGATGTTCTATCTTCTTCATTCAAATTCGCTTTATTTTGGTGATAAAATGGTACGTTCCTGTTGTGTAATATGTAGTAATACTAAGACACACGATAGAAACTGCAGAAAGCTTCCAACTAGGAACATTTGTTTAGGTTCTGTTATGCATTTTAAAACTGATTTGAACCCAGTGTTGCTTTGCATTAATAATAAAGTTTGTACAGTGGAATTTTCATAAATGTGTTTTTGATTGTTATCAGTATTACTTGACAGCCAAATGTATTACAGAACATGTTGAACAAACAGGGTATATTTGTAACGTTAGAGACTCACATAACGTAGTCTATATATGCAGAGACGAGACAACGGAGACGGGAGCCCTCGGAGCGACCGGAAAGAGAGGGGAGAGAAAAAAAAAAAAATCCGGTTCCCTGACATGCTGCCGCTCGTTCCTCAACCAGCCGGAGTACTCTCCTTCGCGGTGCCTTGCGGTGGCCCTGGGGCTTCGGTGGACGGCTCGACCGTCCGCTCCCTGGCGGCCGGCGGTGGCTCCTCCTTTATCTGGGAGTCGGGGCGGGTTCCCCATCCCCTGCTCCTCCCCCTTGGACGGACGGACGCAGGCTCCGGCCTCTGGCAGGCGGTGGCTCACCCGGCACTTCCGCCCCCTGCTCCTCCCCCTCGGGGGACGGACACAGGCTCCGGTCTCTGGCGGACGGCGGCAACTCCCCCACTCCCACTTGGACGAAAGCCACCCCACCTCGACCCAGGGGCGCGGCTGCAAAGGTCGCCGTTCCACCAAAGTTTTGACGGTGGCCGCACTGTGCACTTCCATTTCCCCAGAGCCACCGCTTCAGGCAGCCACTGGCGGACGCCCTTCGTCCGCGCTGCCCGAACTCTCCGGCACCGCGAGGCCACTCGGCGGCGAGGACTCTCTGACAGCATGTCTCTCCTTCCTCCTGGGTTTCGGCACCAATGTAGAGTAGCTCAATAAAAGGAAAGGAAGGAGACGGGAACCGGCAAACATTTAAACATTTAATAAAGTAATATAACAGCCGGCAGCCCCTCACGGACGACCGCCGGCGAACAAAACAAAACATAAATATAAATACAAATACACACAAGTTCGGGCCCGGACCTCTCTCTTCGATGGTCCGGTCGCTCGTTCCTTTTATATGCTCCCATCTCCTACGAGATTCGAGCCCGGTGTGCGCACAGCTGGCGCTCATCCACAATTACGCCCCGCCTACTCTACTACAGTGATTTTATTTTTTTATTATCAAAAAAACTGTAGTACACTTGAGGATTTTCGAAATGTGACGAGGCGCTGTTCTGGGATCAGCGTCACCTGGAACACAGCCCGGCAGCTAGCGCTGATTGAGCGCACCTGATGCCGATTAGCTGCCAGGCATATAAGCCGCCTTCTCCCAGCACTCGAGGTCCCAGGACACACAGCACCCTATGCTGTGTCTCACACATCCCCGAGTGAGAGCGAGGATGTCCCCAGCGAGAGGGACACGGAAGACACGATTGCCCAAGCGCGGAGCGGCGGAGAGCACCCTGTTAATTAGCTTCTTGTTAATTGTCTTCTTTACCCAGAAACTCTGACCTCAGTTCACACCTTTAGGTAATCGAAACACCAGACAGAGTCAGAATTTTATAGTGTTCTGCATAAAGCACTCCTGCGTTAGAAAGCAGTAACTTACATATAGAAAGAGGTTAGAAACCAAAACCACAGGTGCAGATTGCTAGCTTCAGAGCACGAGGCATGTGCGCATATGAAATTTGATTGCGTGCATTTGGTTGATCGTTTTGCACTCTTTTTATTTTGCAACATGATGGGGCTATTTTTATTTATTTGTGTGTGAGTCAGGGTATTATTAAACTTTTATGTTCAAATAAATAAAATACAGGCCTAAATATCTGCATTTTATTTATAGCGTAAGTATAGGCACAGCAATTTATAACTGAAAACAAAAACTACACTGAGAGTTTCAATACAATTAACATGAAAAAATAAAGCACAAAAGCACATATTACTGCAAAAAATTTAACTAAAAGCTAAAAAAATACAATATAGATTGATTAATAATGTAGATAAAACTACATTTAAAAAATGTAGTACAAATTAAATGTAATACTCTGGATGTAGGACTGATTTAGTTTTTATTACGTGAATGCAAAACTAAATTAACATTCGCCTAGATTATGCATATATATTATAGGTTATTGTTATACTTCCAGTTCAAACTTTTATGCTATTTTAACTTGTTATATGGTAATACTGTAGATACTTCAATCATCTGCAGCCAGTGGCTCTCTGACTGAAATTCAAGGGAAACTGTATTTCATATTGCAGCTGAAAATGTCAACTTGATTTACAGAGAAACTCTCTAGTCTTCCTGTACAAGGTACACACTTTAAAGGGGTTATATGACACAGCTAAAACAAATATTATCATTTGTTTTACATGTAAAGTAATGTGTCTACAGGATTTAAGGTTCAAAACGGTGTATTTTCCACATACCGTGCATGTTTGTATCTCCTCTTTGCCCCATCTCTCTGAAAAGTGAGGTGTGCTGTGATTGGCCAGTTCACCAGTGTGTAGTGATTGGTTGAATACTGCAAGTGTGTGAGGGAAATGTAACGCCTCTGACCATATTTGGAACATCAGGTTCCTCTTCAATTGTACTGACAGGTACTCCCCTTTAATCAAGAACAATCATTCATTGATGTTTTCACTCCGGATAAGCATCTGTCAAAAGAACAATGATCTGGATTTTAGAAAATCTTCTGGCTGGGTTTTTCCCTCATTTTTGTGCACCGGTGGAGATATGTTGCTAAAGAAATGTCCACAGCTCTTTCACAAGCACACACATCGCACAGATACAGGTCAAAGGGATATTCTTCCATGCTTTCCAAAACAAAGGGTTCTCCCATTTAGATTTAATATGGTGAGAGCTCTATTGTGTCATAGCAGGGAGTTTTTCCCCCAAAATAATCCCAGAGGTGAGCCGATGACCGTTGACACAGAGGCAGAAGTCTAAAGTCACAGTCACAGAGGCTTGTGGAACTCAAATCCGCTGTCATTCCCACCCACGGACATTACATACATGAAGAAAACAATAGGCCAGATTGGACCATTGTTCCCGTCTGCGTGTTTTCCCCTCTTAACTTTGAAGGAGGTCTAACAACCCAACACTACCAATACATTGTCTTCAGTATTCATCAAGTAACATGCATCTTCAGAAAAAAAATGATTTCATATTTCAGGGTCAATGACAAGTTATTTAAAGATATTTTTTTACAATAAAAATGTTTTTTTTGAAAAGGCATGGAATTAATGATTATGAGTTGGTTTCAGTTTTACCGTCCTCATCTCCACCACCCACAGCCCACAGCAGTCAAACATCACACTCACACAAGACCAAGAGTAGAGACATGTGTTCCTTTAAACAACGCAGATTAGATGGGTTAAGGTTACTTTAGAATATTTGTTGTAGGATCCAGCCTTTGAAATGTCTGGCATGAAATCACCTTGCTTTGGACACATCTTACTTCACTTTGCATATTCTTCATTAATTTCTCAAAGGTTTCAGAGGCGCCCTCTGGTGGTTACAGAGTCACAGCATCCTTTGCATGGACGTTCTCATCAGCTGTAAGGTTCAAGATGAAGAACAGTAAAAAAAACACCGAACAATTATTAATTCACAGACAAAGTGACAAGGAGATTACATGTTTTAACCACTGCACTCTTCTTCTTCACAAGTGTCTTCCCTGATAGCACACAAACATCTGGTAGACGTGTAGCCTGATGTCTGCGTTTACATCTGCATAAAGTAGAGATCAAGTTTAGAGATAGCGTTTGCTCATCTGGAATATGTCTGGGATACGTCTGCTGTTATATAGACCTAAAGGAGATGTCCGTAAGAGGTTTATGATTTAGAATGGATGCAAAGCTGCTCTTTCTAAGATGTTTAGGAGATGTTTTTACACAGCAGATGTTTTCCATATCAATATCCAGATTATGATTTTTATTGTATCACCCCCACCCAATTATTTTTCTAACTTGTTTGCCCCTGTTAATGTTTACCCTGTTTTGTTGGTTTTTGTTTGCTTCCCAGTCAGTCTTTTCACGTTAGTGTGCCCCCTTGGGGACTGCCAAGGGGCGTCCTTAAGAGGGGGGTACTGTCATGATCCTGCCTCTCCTTGTCATGCTTTTGTAGTCTTGTGGCAGGGTCATGACAGCCCCACGTGTTTAGTGGGGAGAGAGACATGGCATTGTTTGTTGGCATCTTGACAGTAGCCATTATGACTTAGAACAGATACCTGTGGCATTAGATTGGATGATTCCCCAATATGGATTTATATGAACAAAATGAAAACTGTCAGGTAGGTATGACGTGAACCATTCTAAAACCGGTCTCTGAATAACAGCATCATTTTACAGTCAATATAAAAGTATGGCATGATCTGCAGTGTCGAGTGCAGCACTAAGATCTAGCAGGACTAGGAGTGAGATGCATCCTTGATCTGATGGCAGGAGCAAGTCATAAATGATTTTAACGAGTGCAGTTTCTGTGCTATGGTGTGGCCATCTATTATTTTAGACAGATATGGTAGATTTAAACTGGTCTATAATTTTGTAGTTCGCTTGGGTCTAAATGTGATTTCTTATCAAGTGGCTTAATAACAGTAGCCAGAATTTAATTTTTTAGGGGCGGTGGCACTGTATATACATATATATTCACCTATATTACAGCACATTTCATCATTTGAGCATACATTGAAAGACATAAAACACATAGAAAACATAGCCTACAACATGCATTCATTCATTTATTTATTTATTTAGAAATTAGCTATTATTTATTAGTGTGATCTTACTCGTTGTATGAATACCATGCACTGTGCTGTGTTTTTCTGTTTTTCCTGTTTGCCCCTGTAAAGCTGCTTTGAAACAATACACATTGTGAAAAGCGCTATATAAATAAACTTGAATTGAATTGAATTGAACATACATTCGCTCTGCAGCTATAAATCAAACCATAGGATAACCTTTTACAAGACAAGGGGGAGTCTTCGAGGGAGATTATCAAAATGGAGTAATTCCCGTTCAAATGAAAGTAGGGAAAGACTATGCAAACGTCTATGTAAAAGTTGTCATGGATGATCTCGGATTTGATTCTTCCTACTGTTGAGAAGTTACAGCTGTGATATCAAGGTCATATAACACTACAGATAGAAGACGGATACTATGTGTATTTGGCATGCTGTCGCAGGGGAGAGGGCTCCGACATCGGTGGTTCCTCCAAACTAGAAACGCCCGCTCGCCCCTTGTCCGTGGAGATAATATTATATTTTATAAAAAACTTAAATTTGTTGAAAAATACAAACACTTGAACGTAAACCAGCGTTGTAAGAACTTCCAAACATAGCAGAAACTATCTTTGTCAGAAATGTATTCTAATTGAAACTGGATTTCTTCGTTTGGAGCACATCTCATTGTTTACATGGACTGGGCAAGGTTTCTGACGTGTACTGCAGCAGCCACCAGGGGCGATCAAATAGCTTTGCTTCACTTTCAGGGCGTGTATGGTGCCCATGGTTTTGACATGAGTGTTGGTGACAGTTGATGAGAGTTTTTATTTATTTAGGTCTTACTTGAAATCTTAAGGCTAGACTAATGGTCACTGGAGTAAAATGAGGCAACTAGATCAGCTTTGTGTAGGCCTAAAAAAATTTACACAGTTTTCATCAAAATGTTCAGCACATTTATTTGTTTATAATTTTAAATATTAAAACGGATTTGCAGAACAGTGAAAAAAGGAAAACATTTCGAAACAAAATGGTGCCACTCCCTGAACCACCAACATTAACATTAAATATGAAGAAAGTAAAACAAACACTGCTGAAACATAGATAAAGGAATACAAACTGTAAAAGGAGTGCTGGGTGAACAAAATCACATGCATCATATCTCTTGAGAGTCTTTGATGGGGCAGCTGGACAGCATAGAGTCGCATGTCTCCAATAAAAGTGTCTGGCAGCACACACAGATGTCCTGACTGTACCAGTCGCGCATCGCCAGGCTGTGAACAGACGTCGAGCTCGGCCCGCAGGACACCAGAACCAGAGGAATCCTGCGACATCAAACCACTTTCTGCATTAAATCTTTATAATGGGGTTAGTTCGCTTCGTAAACGTCGCAGACAAGGAATCTTTTCTAGAACCAAATCAACTGCGCAGCTGCGGTGTCTAGGAGAGATCCGCTGTGTGAGACTTACCAGGCCGAATCCCAGGACCAGCGTTCAGTCCAGAAATTCCTCTGGCTTTGCTCACCATCCTTCATCACAATTTGCTTAAAGAAGCCGAGTGGAAGATTCACGCACCACTTGGAGGGCAGACGCATCTTTGTTGAGGAAAAGAAAATCAAACGGTCAGAAAGTAAATGAACAGTACCTTTACAAAACGTACAGTGGGTGCAGGAAAACGTGGCCTACCTCCACACAACACGCAGAACATATAACCCTGCAGAGATAATGGCATATCGTCACAACACCACACGTTTGACCATAAGCAGACAGGAAAACAATCTTACCTACTACACAGAGAGCAGACTTTATGCCACGTGAAATACAAGCTTCTCGACGCACAACACGAGCAAACCTGAGAAGCAGAGAACTTTAGGCACTTTGGGGCACGGATGTCCATTTCACATCTATTTTAAGGATATATGGAAGTGCTCACCCGCCAGTCACTGTATCGCTCACAAATCATGTTTTTCTCGTCTCCTTTGTAAGAGCTGTGCATTTTCTTGACATCAATAATAGTGGTGTGAACCGTCGCCTTCTGACTCCCCTTAACCTTCAAATGTTAATATGAACAGCATTAAAAATAACAAGCAGACTTTTGTTTTGTAGTCTCTGACTGTAACCCGTATCACACCGAAGCGTTTAACAGACATGCTGGTCCACTTGAGAATGCTTGTCAGTCAGAATGCCTTGAGGGGCAGTAAAACGGTTTCTTGCCTGAAATATCCTAATGATTTTTGGCATCAAAGAAAAATGGATCATCTGGACCCATACAATGTTTTGTGGGCTTTTGCCACAGATATTCATTCCCATGCTACTTAAGACTGGTTTTGTGGTCCAGGGTCCACAATTATTTCAAGCGTTCCAAAGTCAAAGAACAGCGATCCTCTTCTCTCTGGTCTCTCATGACTGGTTGCGTTATAATGTTTAATGAGACGCATTTTCGATTTGCGACAGAGCTTTTGGTTACTCATGCACTGCAGACAAACCCTATCAGCAAGATAATATAGTACCGGTGATTTATTCATTCTACAACCGGACTCACCTCATCATGTGACTTAGACATAACATACGCGTGTTTATAATAATAGAGACAGACGTTGTTTTAATCATTTCATGTAAATTACTGTTGTCCAAGGAGGACATAACTCACCACTTTGAAGAGATCTCTGTTGCTGGCAAAAGATTTGGTCCGACGCTTTCCAGTGCAGACGTTTAAGTCTAGTGGAATTAAACACAAGAGAATGTAACATACATGTACATCAGTATTTTTTTATTTAGCATTTGGGTTAAATAATAAAGAAAACAAAGATATGACTGGTTTTGTGAACCAGGGTCACATAAGTAGCACGGGTATATTTGTAGAAATAGCCAAAAATGTATAGATTTGTTTTTAATGCCAAAAATCATAAGGATATTAAGTAAATGCATGTTCCATGAAGATATTTAGTAAATTTATAAAACTATATTTTTGTGGCTGGATACAGCAAAACCGTGAACAAAATGTCCGGATGCACATCTACAAACTTGACTCATGGTGCCCGTTCTTTGTGAAAGACCCACTCAAGTTCAGAATCTATGTAAAGCTTAGAACTTCAGCTTTCAAGTTGATCCACTCTCCACAACATCATTACAGTGGTAAGCCAATAGAGAGCGGTGAAACAAACAGGTTTCTTCTTAGCAACGGCATGCTACAGCACCTCTGATGGACAACTTTAAAACTTTTTTTAATATTTTGGTTTTTTGCGCCCTCAGATTCCAGAGTTTGAAATAGTTGCATCTCAGCCATATATTGTCTCATCCTTACAAACCATACATCAATGGAATGGTCATTTATTTATTCAGATTTCAGATGATGTTTAAATCGAAATATTGGCCCATAAGACTTGTTTTGTTGTCCAGGGTCACAAATAATAATTAGAATAGAAAATAAATCTCACCCTGCCGCAAATTTATTTGGTGTCTAAATACTCTTGAAAGATAATCATATTTATGTTAACAGACTCTCACCTGTAAATTCTGTATCTTGTTGATGAGGAGTTTCTCTCTATGAAGAGAAAAACAAAGATTGTTTTGTCATATAATGTTTTTTGTTGCCTTTGTTTAAGTGCTGCAGTAATTCTAAAGCTCGTACATCCCAATTCTTCCTCTGTGGATTTGGCTTCAGATGAAAAGTATCTTCATTTTCTTCATAATCAGTCAAGCTGTTCGCTGTTTTGAATAACCACCATCAACAGTAACATTATTGTTGGAGTAAATTTCTTTCCAAAAAACAAACAAACATGTCACTGCATACCTAATGGACTCATTGATACACCCGCTATAGTAAGAAACTGTCAAATATTCTAAACTTGGCTGCCTGGACAAATCTCTCACTGAACATGATCACTGACAATAAAAAAACGGAGAGGATTTTGTGAATTTACAGGCTAGAGGTCTGTTGTGTGCCAGACGTTTCCAATGGTTGGTAGAGCGAATCTCCTGCATAAGCAGCTCGTGGAGACATGTTTGCTCTTTGGGCTTTATTTCCATCTTACGCTCGGAGGCCTGAGGAAAAAAAGAAGAAAATTTCATTTCTGATCATTCAAAGAGAGAAGGTTCAATAGGAAGTGATTGGATGGTGACTCGTGATTGAAGTGATGGGTTGAAAAAAGACAGAGTTTGGGACATCAACCAATGTAGCGGTTTATAAAAGTACTTTGAGGTGGAATACAGACAATCGATCAGAGACAAATAAATGGATTCATCCATGCATTTTTCACCAGGCAACGTTGATGAACTTGATTTTTATTTACCGGTCGTAGTTTGGGCCGTGAGCGGATGTATTCTAGAAGAGTGTGGTGAGGGTCTTGTTTTCTTTGGTCATCAACAACACTCTGTAAATATAACAACATACAGGCAGAGGCCCAAAAACGAATACCAATACACACCGGGACAAACAAGGTCATAACACACACCTGAACTTTACGCAGCGTGTATCGCCTACGCTGAATGTCCAGCAGAAGCTGGTCGAATGGAGCGGTCTCCACTGGCAGGGGACTTTTAGTTACGTTCACACACTTTGTTAATGGCCGCAGCACTACACCCCTGTTCAACTCATCCACCAGATCCTTCCATCCAGATGCCTAAAGTGTGCCATGATGACCTTGTGTCATTGTCAGTGCAGAAGTCCCAGCCAAGAGTGACATCTTTGCTTTTTAGTCAAATTGATTTTTGAAGATCCATTAAACATTTTCTAGGTAGGATAGGCAACGCTAGCCGCTTCCATCCTAACTCTATATTAACAACAAATAACAATTTACATATTTGCGTCAGACTTTTTTGTTTTTCTATGCATTATTTCTTCTGCTTAAAACCCATGCTCCCTGATATGATGTAGTTTTGCCAAATAATTTGTTGAAAAAATTCCTTGATAGTTTTTACTAGACATCTCATTGTGTACCTCAGGGAGCATACTGAATATTGTACAGATATACCCCACCTCAATAGACATCACTATTGGCCATTACTGCAAGTATAAATAAAAGCAATATTTGTTGTAAAGACCTTTTAATACGGAAGTAATAAAACCCCCAGAAAGTTCTTCCTCTCTTTGTGTCTTGCACTTACCAAATTTGTGGTCACTCTTACGATCAAGTTGGGCTCCGATTCAATGATGAGTTTCTGTAGACTCTTTTATAGGAGTCATCAGAAGAAAAAAGAAACGGACAACATAGTCAAATGTCACTTCTGTAATCATCAGACAATTACAAAAGCAAAAAAGCCCCAAAGTGAACTAATATCATGACTGCTGCATGCAGAATTCTCACCTTCCTGGATTGTTGAACCATCTGCAGATAATGACACAACTCAACGGTGTGCAAGAAGAGAATGGAACACACGTTCTGATAATGCTGCGTGGCCTGACCAGGATCATACAGCCGGCGCTTACAGACCTATCAGACACATGATCAGCCAGCTTCAGCACATTTGATACATTCAGTTCCACATTTCAGTAAACACAGCAGAGAAAGAGTGATGACGTCACTACCTGGATGACATTAGAGACCGTACACATGGGCTTAGAGTCACAAAAGCTGAGATTGACTTTGGTCATCTGACACACCAGGATCTCCAACGTCTCGTTCAATTCGCGCTCAACCTGCGTCTCCAGACCCCAGTCCAGACACGAGTAGATAAGACGACCCACAAACTCTACAGCCTATTAACAGATTTTGCATTGGTACGTGCATGAAGACCAAAAAAAGAACTAATGCGATTAAATGATTGCCAACCTGTTCCTCTGTCTCCATTACAGTATTTGTACCTACAGGGAGATAAATATTAAGCGAAATTAGCAGACAGTAAATGTATTATATGTTGAGGAATGACGCAAGACTAAAAAAAACTCGCAATCACCCAAAGGAATAATTAGCTGGTGGGACGAATTCCCCGTTTGACCAGGCGATAAAATAAAAACTTATGGAAGGTGTGTATCAGGGGCCATAAAACATTTGAAAGCGTGATGAAGACGAGGGCACCGCCACGTTCTCCTGCTTTCCAAAGCATATTTGGGTGTGCTTGCCATGCGTCTACAAGCGCTTCATTTCACTCTATGAATCTTTATTTTTGTAATGCTGTTGCTATTGTCTAACACGAGAACAAAAAATTACTTTGATGCAAAACCCTTCTCAATTAAAAGGAAAAAATTATAACAGTAAAGTTTCATGAGCTATAGGCTAGTAGTTTAGCACACACTTTTAAAAGTCCATTTTTTAGTAGTAGCCAAAATTTTACTTGCCGATATATGTGACTTCAGTTCTTCTGTCCATTTCTCCTCATGCTTGACAAACCCTGTTTATCTATCAAATATCAGGGGTTCCTGAAACTTTTTCAATCTGGGACCCGGCGAGGAGGTGTTTTAAAATGACAAAATGAAAAATGATATTTGTAAAACCCTATTTGTGAAATTTTTCCTTTGCAAAGTACATAATAGGCTGAATACCTTGATTTGGGGGTTTATTTATTAAGTATACTTTTTGAATATCTGTAGTATTTTTTCTGGATACTTTTTACTGTACTTCACTACATTTGAATGACACAAATTGCACCTTTCATGCCACCAAAAAAATTGATTTCCTAGGCCAACCGCCCCCTCCCTCCCACATTTGGTAGAGACTATTGTCGGCTCCTAATATGACACACCTGAGTAAACTCCACAACATTTTGTGAGAAGGCAAACGAGTTTACTTGTGTATACTATTCCAATCTCTGATTTAGTTATTTTAAGCAAAAGATATAATTCAACTTTTTATCCGATTAATCGGAAAAATAATCGTTGAAATAATGGTTAGTTGCAGCCCTAAACAGAATCAATTTTTCAAGCTAAGAGACATCGTCCACACATGTAGATTTACCTCAGTGACCCAAACACTGTCACTTTAGGATTACAGTTTTTGTCAAAATGATTTACATATTCTGTGACACATTATTAAGATTATGTGATGTTTTTCTTCAAATGGAGTAGCCTTTGGGACTTTTTTTACAAAACTAAAATCAAGACAAACTCATAACTTGTTTCTTTAAGGTTCGGTTTGTGAGTTCAGCACTTTAAATGCACACAAGAGGACACATGTGCATCAGCGGTCTTTAAGCTCTATTTTGTACTTTAGTACTTAAAATGTCTTATATTTTATAGTGTTGAGCCTTAAAAGTCAAAACAGTCAACAATTTAATTGATTATTAACTGAATTGAAATTTTTAACATGTTATTTCAGTCATATTTATCAGAGAAAGTAATTTTACTTGTTCCAAAATATTTACCTCCGCCTTTTACACTTAACTTAAGCCTTTATTCTTAAAAAAGGATTTATCCTCAAATATGAAATAAATGTCATAGAAAGCATTACATTTCCCGTTTTGAAACAAACTGTGACATGAAATCTATTACTCCAATGAACGTTTTGCAAGATAGTTCTAAGCAGAAAGTGACATTTCAGAATCAGAAGGTTCTTTCTGGACTTGACCTGTTCCAAAATACCGATTTACAAATAACGGAGGATAATGATAATTACATTAAGCCAATATACTCTGACCTCTTCATGTGTTAAAGATTTCTTCTCCATATCATTCTTGTTAGATGCATGGGACGCAAAATCTTTTCAGGTCCCAATCATTTGCAACAACGAAACATCGCGAGAAGGGTCACAGAAATGAATATTGAACATTACCGTCATCCGTCACCCGCAGGGAGATGTTTCCGTCTCTGGAGAACACAACTCCGTCAGTGGCGGGCAACACAACACGGGTCCACGTCTTGTGTCTGGACTGATGCTGGCGCAGTAAAGAGCACAGCTGATAACACAGAGCCCACGCCTGCTCCTCACTCACAGGCTGATCCTGGACCTGCAGAATCTCACTCAAAGACATCTGATCATCACATGAAGGGTTTATGTCATACGGGCACAGATCCATCTTCTTCTCCAAAGCATGCACGTTCAGCCTTTCAATCGCCAAACACTTGAAAGACTTTTGTTAAAGACTCATTGACAGCGTCAAAGTACTTCATCCTCTCAGGTCCGTGTTTTCACTCTTCTTCTACGTGATGAACGTAATTAACTGCACCTGACAACCGAGTCATGACGAGGAGCGCGTTCACGATTCATCGGGTTCGGTTCAGTCAGTGAAGTGCTTCAAAACAAACGCGCGATTTTTGATTATAAAAAATAACTTTCAGGAGAAAAGGACATTCAATGACAGTTATGTAAACACTAAAGTCAATGAAGGGATTAAACACAATGATAGACACGTGAAGAGGAGAAGAAATGTCAATGTACTTTAAGGAGAAAATTATAAAGAACAGAAAAAACTATACAGAGTCACAAGAATGGATTTTCTCAGACGTCTATCTCTAGATAGAGTCTAATTCAATCTAAAAGAGTGACAGAATATGGCTTGAGCACTACATTTATCATTCATGTATAAACAATTTGCCAAACAAAATGAAAAAATTGAACATGTATTCTTTAGATTTGTTGACAGTGTTAGTATTTCAAATTAAAAGATTGTGTAAAAAAGCGGCCCAATTTAACCTTCCTCGAGGCAAAATCTTGTCTCTTTTCTGAAGAATCTGGCGAATGTGTTTATATCATGGATTTATATTTACATTTCTTGTCATAAACATTAACGCCATCCAGTAACAAAACAGACTCCTTTATATCTTTGTGTCCATATAAAATACGGCCTTTGACCTGATCAAGGGAATTTCTTTTAAAATAGTGTTGAATTCTTTAAGAGAGAAAGAGGAGTTGTTGATGGTCATGAAGCGTTCATAAGACTTTACCAGATTCATCAAATAAAGAAACATGTGAATTGATCCTGTATTGAACCAAATAGAGTAAAAATAGACTTGTTTCTAACTGTTATTATTATTATTCCACAAAAGAGTTTTGTGAGGAGAGAAATGGTGGAAAAAACACAACTTCCATGAAAGAAGATCTTGCTGATGAAACTGAGCTCATTTAACCTGGAGTTTATAATGCAAGAAATTACATTTTAAGATGAATGAGGGATCCGATTGTTTATTGACTCCGTTGACAGTCTGCTTTAGATAGAAGAACCTTACCATAGAGAGACAAGTCTCTTTGTAGCCAAAGATTGAATATATTTTTTGTTTTCTTAATTCGAAAAGAAAACTTAAGATGTTGTCTGGCTACTACATTTTGGGCTATATAAATACCTAAATACTTTCCTGTATCTTTAACTGGAATTCCACCAATTAACGTGTCATCACATTTATTTGGGAAGTGAATGTATATACTATAATAGAGCTGGAGATTCCTTTATAAAATATTTCAATTAGGGCAGAGCGGGGTAAGTTGTCACACTGTTCATAACTCAAACACTAGACGCAAATAAAACATTCAAAAATAAAATAGCCACTTTGTGTGACTTCTATAGTCAATTTCCTGTTCACATGTGGTCAAGGTCGCTCTAATCTGACGTTACAACAATTTTCTTATTTTTCTGCTTAAAAAGTAAAAGATTGGCAATTAAAATTTTATGCAATACAACTTTATTAGATATGAATGTTAAAAATTATTATTTTGCACAAAATAGAGGAGACAATAACATGTCTTTTGATACTTTAGTTGACTCGAGCTAACCTTGAGATTTAGCCAACATTAGCACATATGTCAGTTTGGTGCAAGTTGTCTCAATAAATTTGGGCCAAAAACATTGTGATATTGTAATTTATTTGTAATTGCAATAAAGTTTTTGAAGAAAGGAAGGAAAGGCAGGAATTAAGGAAGATGGTTCGAAATTATCAACGAAAGACAGAATATGGCAGTACACCATCTGACATAATGTTAAAGGCAGTCAGGCAGTTAAAGTTGCAAAACAAATCAATCAGAATTATAGCAATGGATTTTGACATAAATTATCGTAGTCTGACTCGGTATTGTCAAAAGATTACCAGAGAAGAAATTTAAAGTCAGACACCCATGCCATCAACAATGGTTGGTTATACAACACCACGGAAGATTTTTCACCTGATTTGGAAAAGCAGCTTGTTGAGTATTTTACTAGGTCATCTGACATTTATTTTGGTCCGTCACCAAGTGAGGTCAGAAAGCTTGCCTACCAGTTTGCTGTGGCACACCAGCTGAAGTTCGTGCCTTTGTAGGCAGAAAGAGAAAGGGCAGCAAAGAGTGGTTTACAGGCTTCTTAAAGCGGCATACAACGCTGTCACTGAGAAAGCCAGAGTCAACTAGCCTTGCCAGGGCAAGTAGCTTCAACAGAGAGAATGTTAATGCTTTCTTTGACAACTTAGAGAAAGTGTTACACAAATATGAGTTTGGACCAGGAGACATTTGGAATGTTGATGAAACTGGGGTCACCACTGTAGGCTACATTGGCAAAGGAATCCTCAAAACCAAATCATCTGACAGATTGTAGCAGAAATCCATCCTCAATGGTGTCAAACCCTTATAGAAAACAGAGGTATAATAAATCCAGTAAATCCAAAATGATATCATTATTACTATCCTTGACAAAACCTGACTGGATTTCTGCAATCAATCGTTTGATTATGTTTCAATTTGATTCAAGTGATGTATACCTCAGCTCATCATGAAGACAATAGCGTGAAACAAAGAGGTATCTGCACATCCACAGTCACTGTTGGACAAAATTCCTTTAATTTGGAATTACAATCAACATCTGAACAAAAATCAAGTGATATTGTGAAGCTTTCCTATTAAGAAAAGCTGCTCACTTTGAAAATGAGTTTCAATTAGCATGTTTAAGTGGCTGTAGAAGAACAAGGCAAACAGCCAGTTGTAAAAAATAGTTTAATGCATGTGATCTGGGGTCTAAACAGAGGTGTTGACAGTATTTAAATGCACCCTTAATTCATCATAAGAAAAAAAATCTGATTCTGTCTCATTATTATTATTATTATTATTATTATCATCATATAGTGATACTACAGACATGATTTTACACTTAGTCAGCATCATGTGATTAATCCAGCACTTATCAATATTAATTATCATAATAAAACAATGACATACAATACAAACACATCATACACAATTCTAAATCTCATCTAGTAGCCAGAAACAAAATACAGTTTTAGGATAAAAATGCTGTACATGGTTATCTTACGAGGAACACAAGAGAAAAATAAAAAAGTACATTCACAAGTTTATTCAGTTTCATTACTTCGACTTCCTTCGTTTTGCCTGGGTGGGACTCGCTCCAGTGTTTGATTCTTGAAAGACAGAAAAGCAAAAAGGAACATGTTTTCAAAAGGTTACCGTCCTGGAAGCACTTCGGATATACAGATATTTCTGCTTTAAATCCAATCTTGATAAAAGTTCTGTTCTTCACTCATTATTGTGTGTTCACTCATTATATACAAGTCCTTTGAACTGGTTGCAGAGCATTTTTTTGTAGTACAAGCATGAACAAGCGCATATTTAACTAAAAAAGGAAAGTGGCGCGGTGCAATGGAAATCGAATACGTTTCGACTATTATAATTATAAAATGCATTTTATGGCCAAGATGTTCCATTTAGCTTACGTTTGGAGTAAAAAAAAGGACATTATAAAATGAGTTAAGCCTGAGGAACCCTTTATCCTCGAGTGCCATCCTTTTCCAGAATGGCACCCTACCTGCGATCTCCAGTATTATTAGGACTTTCCAAAGGTAAATAATCCTAAAATATGACTCCCAGTTAATATGAATCACATCCTAAAGTGTTGTGAAATACATGAAGACTGGTTTCATGAACGTATAGGTTGCGAGGCACTTTGACTTTAACTGGTTTGAAGCCCCTTTCAAACTACAGTGTGTATTTTTGCGAGGGAGTTATGGTGTAAACTGTGACTAACAATGAGCTAGACCAGCGGTTCTCAATCCTGGTCCTCGCGCCCCTCCGCTCCCCGCTTTGTATGCTTCTCCTACCGCTTCAGAGGTTTGTTTAATACGCCCGTAAGAGCCCTGCGAAGTAAACATCACTGATATTCTGCCATAATTCCAGTTCGAAATGGGCATAATGTTGCGCAAATCTCAAGATTACGGTTAAATAACCCTTCAATCTCCCGTAGGAGGTTTTGTCTGTGTGAAGACGCTGCAGGCAGTAGTGTTGCCCAAATTCGTGTTCTTAAATTAACGTAAACCGATTTCCTGTGTGCAGGGATTAGAGAGCAATGAACACAGTTCAGGGAACACGTCAATCGAAACACGGTTCATTCATTGAGCTCTCTTCTAAAGAGCTAGAGATTTAAATCAGGTGTGTTAAACAAGAGAGATACAAAAAACATGTAGAGCGGGAGGGCGCAAGGACCAGGGTTGAGAACCGCTGAGCTAGACAGATCTCTCAAGGAAGGAGATAGACTAGAAATAAATTCCTAAAACTTGGTGCCTGAATCCTGAAAACAAATTCTTACGTATAGAGAAAACGAGTCTGACTTTATAGCTGCGCCGCTCCGTACGTATAGAGAAGACGAGTCTGACTTTATAGCTGCGCCGCTCCGTACGTATAGAGAAGACGAGTCTGACTTTATAGCTGCGCCGCTCCGTACGTATAGAGAAGACGAGTCTGACTTTATAGCTGCGCCGCTCCGTACGTATAGAGAAGACGAGTCTGACTTTATAGCTGCGCTGCTCCGTACGTATAGAGAAGACGAGTCTGACTTTATAGCTGCGCCACCACATACGTATAGAGAAGATTAGTCTGATTTTGTAGCTGTGCCGCTGGGTACGTATAGAGAAGACGAGTCTGATTTTATAGCTGCGCCACCACATACGTATAGAGAAGATTAGTCTGATTTTGTAGCTGTGCCGCTGGGTACGTATAGAGAAGACGAGTCTGACTTTATAGCTGCGCCACCACATACGTATAGAGAAGATGAGTCTGATTTTGTAGCTGCGCCACCACATACGTATAGAGAAGACGAGTCTGATTTTATAGCTGCGCCACCACATACGTATAGAGAAGACGAGTCTGATTTTATAGCTGTGCCGCTGGGTACGTATAGAGAAGACGAGTCTGACTTTATAGCTGCGCCACCACATACGTATAGAGAAGACGAGTCTGACTTTATAGCTGCGCCACCACATACGTATAGAGAAGACGAGTCTGATTTTGTAGCTGCGCCACCACATACGTATAGAGAAGACGAGTCTGATTTTATAGCTGCGCCACCACATACGTATAGAGAAGACGAGTCTGATTTTATAGCTGTGCCGCTGGGTACGTATAGAGAAGACGAGTCTGACTTTATAGCTGCGCCACCACATACGTATAGAGAAGACGAGTCTGACTTTATAGCTGCGCCACCACATACGTATAGAGAAGACGAGTCTGATTTTATAGCTGTGCCGCTGGGTACGTATAGAGAAGACGAGTCTGATTTTATAGCTGCGCCGCTGGGTACGTATAGAGAAGATTAGTCTGATTTTGTAGCTGCGCCACCACATACGTATAGAGAAGACGAGTCTGACTTTATAGCTGCGCCACCACATACGTATAGAGAAGACGAGTCTGACTTTATAGCTGCGCCACCACATACGTATAGAGAAGATTAGTCTGATTTTGTAGCTGCGCCACCACATACGTATAGAGAAGATTAGTCTGATTTTGTAGCTGTGTCACCACATACGTATAGAGAAGATTAGTCTGATTTTATAGCTGCGCCACCACATACGTATAGAGAAGATTAGTCTGATTTTGTAGCTGCGCCACCACATACGTATAGAGAAGATTAGTCTGATTTTGTAGCTGTGCCACCACATACGTATAGAGAAGATTAGTCTGATTTTGTAGCTGTGTCACCACATACGTATAGAGAAGATTAGTCTGACTTTATAGCTGCGCTGCTCCGTACGTATGGTGAAGATGAGTCTGATTTTATAGCTCCGCCGCATGGAGAAGATGAGTCTGATTTTATAGCTCCGCCGCTCCGTACGTATGAAGATGAGTCTGATTTTGTAGCTTCACCGCCGGGTACGTATAGAGAAGACGAGTCTGATTTTATAGCTGTGCCGCTGGGTACGTATAGAGAAGACGAGTCTGATTTTGTAGCTGTTCCGCTGGGTACTTATAAAGAAGACGAGTCTGATTTTATAGCTGTGCTGCTTGGTACGTATAGAGAAGATGAGTCTGCTTTTATAGCTGTGCCGCTGGGTACGTATAGAGAAGACGAGTCTGATTTTGTAGCTGTGCCGCTGGGTACGTATAGAGAAGACGAGTCTGATTTTGTAGCTGTGCCTCTGGGTACGTATAGAGAAGACGAGTCTGATTTTGTAGCTGTGCCGCTGGGTACGTATAGAGAAGACGAGTCTGATTTTGTAGCTGTGCCGCTGGGTACGTATAGAGAAGACGAGTCTGATTTTGTAGCTGTGCCGCTGGGTACGTATAGAGAAGACGAGTCTGATTTTGTAGCTGCGCCACCACATACGTATAGAGAAGATGAGTCTGATTTTGTAGCTGTGCCGCTGGGTACGTATAGAGAAGACGAGTCTGATTTTGTAGCTGTGCCGCTGGGTACGTATAGAGAAGACGAGTCTGATTTTGTAGCTGTGCCGCTGGGTACGTATAGAGAAGACGAGTCTGATTTTATAGCTGCGCCACCACATACGTATAGAGAAGATGAGTCTGATTTTGTAGCTGTGCCGCTGGGTACGTATAGAGAAGACGAGTCTGATTTTGTAGCTGTGCCGCTGGGTACGTATAGAGAAGACGAGTCTGATTTTGTAGCTGTGCCGCTGGGTACGTATAGAGAAGACGAGTCTGATTTTATAGCTGCGCCACCACATACGTATAGAGAAGATGAGTCTGATTTTGTAGCTGTGCCGCTGGGTACGTATAGAGAAGACGAGTCTGATTTTGTAGCTGCGCCGCCGGGTACGTATAGAGAAGATAAGTCTGATTATGTAGCTACGCCGCAGGGTACGTATACAGAATATGAGTCTGATTTTGTAGCTGGGCCGCCGGGTACGTATAGAGAAGATAAGTCTGATTTTGTAGCTACGCCGCAGGGTACGAATAGAGAAGACGAGTCTGACTTTATAGCTGTGCCGCTGGGTACGTATAGAGAAGACGACGAGTCTGATTTTAAAGCTGCGCCGCCGGGAACATATAGAGAAGATGAGTCTAATTTTGTAGCTACGCCGCATGGTACGTATAGAGAAGACAAGTCTGACTTTATAGCTGTGCCGCTGGGTACGTATAGAGAAGACAAGTCTGATTTTGTAGCTGCGCCGCTGGGTACGTAAAGAGAAGACAAGTCTGACTTTATAGCTGCGCCGCTGGGTACGTATAGAGAAGATAAGTCTGATTTTGTAGCTACGCCGCAGGGTACGTATAGAGAAGATGAGTCTGATTTTGTAGCTACGTCGCCGGGTACGTATAGAGAAGACAAGTCTGATTTTGTAGCTGCGCCGCTGGGTACGTAAAGAGAAGACAAGTCTGACTTTATAGCTGTGCCGCTGGGTACGTATAGAGAAGATAAGTCTGATTTTGTAGCTACGCCGCAGGGTACGTATAGAGAAGATAAGTCTGATTTTGTAGCTGCGCCGCCAGGTACGTATAGAGAAGACGAGTCTGATTTTGTAGCTGTGCCGCTGGGTACGTATAGAGAAGACGAGTCTGATTTTGTAGCTGCGCCGCCGGGTACGTATAGAGAAGATAAGTCTGATTATGTAGCTACGCCGCAGGGTACGTATAGAGAAGATGAGTCTGATTTTGTAGCTACGCCGCAGGGTACGTATAGAGAAGATGAGTCTGGTTTTGTAGCTACGCCGCAGGGTACGAATAGAGAAGACGAGTCTGACTTTATAGCTGTGCCGCTGGGTACGTATAGAGAAGACGACGAGTCTGATTTTAAAGCTGCGCCGCCGGGAACATATAGAGAAGATGAGTCCAATTTTGTAGCTACGCCGCAGGGTACGTATAGAGAAGACAAGTCTGACTTTATAGCTGTGCCACTGGGTACGTATAGAGAAGACGAGTCTGATTTTGTAGCTGCGCCGCTGGGTACGTAAAGAGAAGACAAGTCTGACTTTATAGCTGTGCCGCTGGGTACGTATAGAGAAGATAAGTCTGATTTTGTAGCTACGCCGCAGGGTACGTATAGAGAAGATGAGTCTGATTTTGTAGCTACGCCGCCGGGTACGTATAGAGAAGCCAAGTCTGATTTTGTAGCAGCGCCACCGGGTACGTATAGAGAAGACAAGTCTGATTTTATAGCTGTGCCGCTGGGTACGTATAGACAAGATGAGTCTAATTTTGTAGCTGCGCCGCAGGGTACGTATAGAGAAGATGAGTCTGATTTTGTAGCTACGCCGCCGGGTACGTATAGAGAAGACAAGTCTGATTTTATAGCTGTGCTGCTGGGTACATATAAAGAAGCCAAGTCTGATTTTGTAGCAGCGCCGCCGGGTACGTATAGAGAAGACAAGTCTGATTTTATAGCTGTGCCGCTGGGTACGTATAGACAAGATGAGTCTGATTTTGTAGCTGCGCCGCCAGGTACGTATAGAGAAGACGAGTCTGATTTTGTAGCTGTGCCGCTGGGTACGTATAGAGAAGACGAGTCTGATTTTGTAGCTGCGCCGCCGGGTACGTATAGAGAAGATAAGTCTGATTTTGTAGCTACGCCGCAGGGTACGTATAGAGAAGATGAGTCTGATTTTGTAGCTGCGCCGCCGGGTACGTATAGAGAAGATAAGTCTGATTATGTAGCTACGCCGCAGGGTACGTATAGAGAAGATGAGTCTGATTTTGTAGCTACGCCGCAGGGTACGTATAGAGAAGATGAGTCTGGTTTTGTAGCTACGCCGCAGGGTACGAATAGAGAAGACGAGTCTGATTTTGTAGCTGCGCCGCCGGGTACGTATAGAGAAGATGAGTCTGATTTTGTAGCTGCGCCGCCGGGTACGTATAGAGAAGATAAGTCTGATTATGTAGCTACGCCGCAGGGTACGTATAGAGAAGATGAGTCTGATTTTGTAGCTACGCCGCAGGGTACGTATAGAGAAGATGAGTCTGGTTTTGTAGCTACGCCGCAGGGTACGAATAGAGAAGACGAGTCTGACTTTATAGCTGTGCCGCTGGGTACGTATAGAGAAGACGACGAGTCTGATTTTAAAGCTGCGCCGCCGGGAACATATAGAGAAGATGAGTCTAATTTTGTAGCTACGCCGCAGGGTACGTATAGAGAAGACAAGTCTGACTTTATAGCTGTGCCGCTGGGTACGTATAGAGAAGACGAGTCTGATTTTGTAGCTGCGCCGCTGGGTACGTAAAGAGAAGACAAGTCTGATTTTGTAGCTACGCCGCAGGGTACGTATAGAGAAGATGAGTCTGATTTTGTAGCTACGCCGCCGGGTACGTATAGAGAAGACGAGTCTGATTTTGTAGCTACGCCGCTGGGTACGTATAGAGAAGACAAGTCTGATTTTATAGCTGCGCCGCTGGGTACGTATAGAGAAGACGAGTCTGATTTTGTAGCTGCGCCGCCGGGTACGTATAGAGAAGATAAGTCTGATTATGTAGCTACGCCGCAGGGTACGTATAGAGAAGATGAGTCTGATTTTGTAGCTACGCCGCAGGGTACGTATAGAGAAGACGAGTCTGATTTTGTAGCTACGCCGCAGGGTACGTATAGAGAAGACGAGTCTGATTTTGTAGCTGCGCCGCCGGGTACGTATAGAGAAGATAAGTCTGATTATGTAGCTACGCCGCAGGGTACGTATAGAGAAGATGAGTCTGATTTTGTAGCTACGCCGCAGGGTACGTATAGAGAATATGAGTCTGGTTTTGTAGCTACGCCGCAGGGTACGAATAGAGAAGACGAGTCTGACTTTATAGCTGTGCCGCTGGGTACGTATAGAGAAGACGACGAGTCTGATTTTAAAGCTGCGCCGCTGGGAACATATAGAGAAGATGAGTCTAATTTTGTAGCTACGCCGCAGGGTACGTATAGAGAAGACAAGTCTGACTTTATAGCTGTGCCGCTGGGTACGTATAGAGAAGACGAGTCTGATTTTGTAGCTGCGCCGCTGGGTACGTAAAGAGAAGACAAGTCTGACTTTATAGCTGTGCCGCTGGGTACGTATAGAGAAGATAAGTCTGATTTTGTAGCTACGCCGCAGGGTACGTATAGAGAAGATGAGTCTGATTTTGTAGCTACGCCGCCGGGTACGTATAGAGAAGACGACGAGTCTGATTTTAAAGCTGCGCCGCCGGGTACGTATAGAGAAGACGAGTCTGATTTTGTAGCTACGCCGCTGGGTACGTATAGAGAAGACAAGTCTGATTTTATAGCTGCGCCGCTGGGTACGTATAGAGAAGACGAGTCTGATTTTGTAGCTGCGCCACCGGGTACGTATAGAGAAGATGAGTCTGATTTTGTAGCTGCACCGCCGGGTACGTATAGAGAAGATGAGTCTGATTTTGTAGCTGCGCCGCCGGGTACGTATAGAGAAGATGAGTCTGATTTTGTAGCTGCGCCGCCGGGTACGTATAGAGAAGATGAGTATGACTTTGTTGCAACGCCGCCGGGTACGTATAGAGAAGACGAGTCTGACTTTATAGCTGCGCCGCTCCGTATATATAGAGAAGTGAAGAAATATTGATTTGTCCGTTTCCACTAGGTTACGTCCTGTGCATTTGTCGAACTCGTGTTTTGCGCAAGACGAACGAAGAAAGTTAACTGTTCATGGGCCTTAGTTCACCTGCAAGGTGAATTCAAGGATCTGTGAACGCAAAAAGAGGTCCAAACAAATACTAGGGGTCACGAAGCAAATATTTTAGAAATCTTAGCTGACTAGAACTTGAGCTGGCACCTTTTCCTGTGTTCGACGAGGCTGACCCAGGCCTTGCAGTCCTTTTTCTCTGGTTATTGTCGGATGCATCCTCTTCGGGTTCCTTGTCCGTCCGTGAACTACGTCGACTAGGGCCTTTTGCTTTTTCAGTGGTGGCCCTTGTATCCCTAAAAGAAACAAGAGGGGCAATTAGGACAAGGAGAAATAAATACATAGAATGTATGCAAGCTGACTATAAAACAGCACTCTATTTCTCCGTGGATTTGGAAATCAACTGTTGGTCTTTACGCTACAGTAAAATGCCACATGTGGCACACCTGTACAACTGGGGAATTTTTAATTGCTGTTTTTCCTCATCTAGCACAGATAACGTCAGTCCTGTTCATGGCCATGTTTCCTAAAATGGCCACGCTGCCCCGTGCAGGGAATCTACAGGGTTGGTACATACATACCTTGGGGCTAAGTTGACGGGCGTCTTTCTTTTCTTTGACCATCTGTTATAGAAGTGGAAAAACAGCGGTAAACTGCTTTGACGTTGAACAGCACTTTTTTCCTCCTCTCCCAAATTTGAGTACAGATCAAGTCAAAGATTGATTGCAATCATTCCATTCGGTTTATTAGCGTCTTCAAAGGGCGAGTAAATTCAGATGAGCCAATTTCTCTTTGACTTATACAAAGAATTAACAATGAAATAAAGCATATTCATATTAAGCATCAGGTAATCAAGAATTACAAAAATTCAGCACAAATTTGAAATGGAAACACAAAACGGACAACACAAAAAATGGTGACAATGAATTTGAAGGTGATTGCTTGTTTGTGAAACAGATCCATGTTGCCTTACCCTTGTTCTGCTCCTGTGCTAATTCCTTGTCCTGTAAACAGAGACAATTGACATTAGTTGCACTTGTTCTTCATGGATATTTATGACTGTTACACATTTACGTTTACATTACATATAGCCATTTTGCTTTTATCCAAAGCGACTTACAAATGAGGCAAACACTAGAAGCAATACACTTACACATTTGTTTACACATTTTTATAGACTATATCCCTGGGAGTGGGTTGGTTTGATTCAGATGACAACAGAGATGAGGACACTTTCCTTCCTCTCTTAGGATATTTTGACAGGGTTAGGACTTTGAATTCGACTTTAGTTTATCACATGGTTGATGATATTTTTCTGAGCCAAAACAGTTACTATGTGCAATTTGGTTGTCTTTTGCTCTTACAAGCTTTTTGTATTATTAAACAACGAATTGGTTACCAGCTTGGTCACGTGAAGGTTGGTCATCTTGTGGAGCTTCAGCATGAGCTGTAAGATTTATGTTCACAAAAAAAGTAATTAAAATCTTGCATTTTTTGTCACGATGAATATATGTTTGTACCATCAAAATGAAGTTACCCGAAAGGTTTGGAGCAACAACTGCTTCGCTCGTTTTAACCAAGTCAGTTCCACTAGTCTCCATCAGTGAAGAAGTTTGCTGTTCCCCTGTGAGTTGATGGGATGTTTCCATGGACGAGCTAGAAGCGGTAGTGGGTGTTCCTGGAGCAGAGCCAGGCAAACTAGAGGGTGGTGAAGAATGAGTAACATGACTAGACAGATGAAGCATGGCTGAGGTAGAGGTTGGGGGTGGCATAATAGATGTGGTTGTAGAAGTGTTAGGGACCGGAGCGGTCAGGAGTTCAGGTGTAGAAACCTTTGGAGGTAGTGGAGACAGCTGACATGTGACCTGAACATTTGGAAGGGTAATTGGAACAGATGGCTGAAGTGAAGAGACCATTTCAGAAGCAGGAGATGTGGGTACTTCAATAGATTTTCCCAATTGGCTGACTGGGCTTAGCTCTTTTTGTCCATCATCATTGCTCGAAGAGATAATGGGTACAGTGTTTCTGTCTACAACAGTCTGGACTGGACTGCCTCTGGTTAACATCATTGTTGTTGGAGACAGTGGAATTCTACGGGCAACAGCTGTTGTCCCTGGGCTAGAGCAAGCGGGTGGAGAGGCTAAAAGCTGCTGAAAGGGTGCAGCCGTGCTAGGCTGTAAGGAAGATTGTCCAACAGAAGTAGGTTTTGAGCCATTAGCACTAAAGACAGTTTCCTGTTTTGGAACTCCTGGGCTAGGCTGTCGAGTTGGTGACACTATGCCTAAAGGGCAAGCCTGACTTGAAAGTGCTTGGACTTGAAGTTGACCAATGACTTGTCGGCATTGTTGACTAGCAGCTATACTGACAGCTGGTGAGTTTGTTGCCGTAGCAGTTGATGAAAGTGGTGTTGTAGTTGAGACTGGGTTTGGAGCAAGCTGGATATTTGCAGAGACTAACGGACCAACCATCGTAACTGGCTGAGACATGACATTGGAACTCGACGTAGCTTGAATTATCGAATACACGGGTCCTGTGATGAATTGCTGCCGTGTGTTGGTAGGGTTTTGTTGCCGAACATCTGGCGATCTTATTGGGGTTTTATTGGGAACTGCAAGCACCTTGGATACAATAGCTGGTGGAACCACAGAAGCAGTGTTGGTTGCGGAGCTAATTGGATTGGATGTCACAAAGACTGTGATCTGGTTTTGTGGAGTGGGAGCTGATGACATGGGTCTTTGCAAGACTGATTGAGAAGCATTCGACATAGCCATAAGATTGGCATTTGAACTTACAGTAGTGTTGGCAATGGAGGTGAGGCTTAAGAGCACTGCTTGGTTTGAACCAACACTTGACACAGCACTGACAGGTTGCAGGTTTGAACCACTACTGGTGACAAGATTTGGGCTTGATACGGAGACCAATTTTGGTTTCTGATCTGTATCACTTGTAGGCCCACTATCTGTGCTCTGCAAGACGACAGGATTAGATTGACTCTCTTGGGCCATTGAGGCTTGTGGGCTCTCTTTCTGGACAGAATCTCTACCAATTTTTGGTATTTCAGTATTTGGAGATTTTACTAAGGAGGATTGGGTGCCTGTATTGTCCAGCAGTTGATTGAGAGATGTTGGAGCATCTCTAAAGCCTGGTGATATAGCAGTGCCAAGCTCTTGATGCGCTGTTGTCCGGGGTTGGTTCCTGTCATCAACGTGCTGTTCGACCGAACTGTTGGGGTCTTGGCTTTTTGGATCCTGAGACGGCAGCTGAGGGCTTGAAAGTTTAGACACAGAAGCTTGCTCTCTTAACTGAGTGGCCTGATGTTGCTCTGGCCGAGATGCCACTGTTTGCCCATCTTTAACTGGATCGCCACTACCAGGTATGCTCTGCAAAGGTCTGAAATTCTTCTGTGACTCTGCTGAGGGCAGAGATACAGATGTAGTTGGAAGCGCTGAGGCGGTACTAACCATTACAGTCTGCAGACCAAGCATTTGCTGCTGGTGAGGAGGGGATGTCAGTGTAGTTTTGGCACCCTTTTGTCTTCCTGGGCTTGGAGTGGCAGCTTTTCTATTTGAGGCTGGGCTGGAGCGCCGACTATTACCTGGACTAGCCCGTTTCGCCTGTCCAACACCAGGTTGTTTGTCTTGTTTTCCTCCAGAACTCACGATTCCAACGCCTGATGGATAAGACTGTGGACCAATATTGTTGCCACTAGAGTTACTGTTGACAGGAAGAGTCGCTAGGTTTGGTGGAGCCTGGCCAATAGCTTTAAGGGTGGTTGGGTTTAAACCCTGCTGATCAAAGCCTCGATTAAGATTGGGTTGCCGGGGTGGCAGTGGAATGTTTATTTTAGGTGGGAAAAGACCAGCAATAGAAGCATTCAGTCTTTCAGGGGACAGATTTATCTCCGAGGGTTCAGTACTAGGTGGACGGTTGGTTGGAGTTAGAGGGTGATGATACGGCCGGGGACTGGCCCGGTTAGGTGTTTTGGGGCGGGAGCTTTGGGAACTTGAAGGAGCATTGGGAAAGTGAATATTATGCGAACTAGTCATTGGTGCCACCTGCTGTGACTGCTGTTGAGGGCTTGCTCCTGGCACAGACTTCATTAAATGAGTACTTGCACCTTGGTTGGCAATCATTTGTTGATTTCCATTTCCTGACTGCAGACCAATTTCAAGAGGTCCTCTGTCCTGTCCACTGTGTGTTCCTGGGGTGTCCTCCATTTGCAAACCTGACGTTGGTTGACCACCCTCTGAAAGGGGCGTCCTTCTTTGTGGTCCAGGCAGAGGGGGATTTCCCATGAGTGGCATGCCCCTGGCTTTATCTGGAGAAGGTGGAACAGCTCCATGCCCTTGAAGATCTATCATTACAGGAATGTTGCCCTGTTGTGACACAGGCATTCTCTGAGCAGTATCATTGGGATTAACAAGAGCGTTCGACATGTGGCCGCCCTGTTGTAGTGGCATTCGATTCTTAGCTTCCTGTTGCATTTTAAGCAGCATCATCATTCGTTGCTGATGATTTGCCTGATGTTGTTGCTGTGCCTGCTGTTGTTGTGCCTGCTGCTGCTGTTGTTGTTGCTGCTGAGGCTGCTGTTGTTGTTGTTGTTGCTGCTGCTGCTGTGCCTGCTGCTGCTGTTGTTGATGCTGTTGTTGATGCTGCTGCTGTTGCTGCTGCTGCTGCTGCTGCTGCTGCTGCTGCGGTTGTTGGAGGTGCGTATGTGGTTGTTGTTGCATCTGCATTGACTGTTGTGAATGAATCTGGGGCTGGACATGATGAGGTCCTTGTGATGCTCCAGCTTGACCTAGGGGACCTTGCACACTCTGCATCTGCTGCTGGATTTGTTGTTGTTGCATCTGTTGCTGCTGGATTTGCTGCATCTGTTGTTGCTGTTGTGATGGTATAAATTGCATTGGTATTTGCTGTAATACCCTTTGATCTCCAGGTTGACCAGACAGACCTACAATTTAAAACAATAATTGAAATCACATACAGAGCAATAACTTCCTCACCAGGGTGAGAAAAAAAAGAATGTCAATAGTGATTCAGTCTTCAAGGTATTTAAATGTTTAGTTAATGTAAAAACAACATAACAAGAACAGTGCGATTCCCAGACTATTTAGATGCAAAACTCATGCGCAGCTACAAAGGAGTATACATGAGCAATAGAGTACACCAAATACAACCGGCCCATTGTATTGAACTGCACGGTAAAATAAATGTAATAAATAAATCGAAATGGTCTTTCTCTGCATCTACTCCAGCAGCACATTAAGTTTTGTACTGTGGCTAGGTCATTCCGTGTCAACTCAACCAGAAGAGTATACGGCTTCCCTTACAGAAGCAAGACCAATATCAGTGGTGATCAAAGCCAAAAATAAATGCGGGCACTGAATAGTAATTGAGTAATCCAATAATTTGTAGAGGAAGGTAAAACGACAATTTTCAATGTTGCAAAGCAGTTTTACAGAAATGATCATTTATAGGACATAATGAATAGGACCTGATCGACTTATCTGTTTTCCGGATTTATCGATATGGGTGTATATGCCGCAGATATAAAAAAAATTTACAGAACATAAAACGCAGATAAATACTTGTCCATTTAATTTAAAGATCTGAAGTAACCCATCCATTTCGTATAGAGAAATTCTTCACCGTTTCCACAGAGAGTGCCCACATTTACACAGGGAGCGCACGGCTGATACCGAAAGCTTGTTGGACAACAGGGACGATGGGGGCAAGAGTTTTGAGTCAAATGCAACACCTTTGAGTTTTTGTTCAATGGCGTGGCCGTAGAGAAAAAAAAGTTGCAGCTTTAATTTAAATTGCTTCTGGAGCTACAATGCGTCTAAATATTTTTACAGATTTTTCGTGCAGACTTTCCTCGGACCATCTTGAGATCTGAGGCAATCAACTCCTTAGCTGCCATTGAAAGATGTCATTCAAAGTTCAAAAAGCAGATACAAGAAACATAAAAGTAATCGGCGCTGCTCCTGATGACATGTGAATGTATTTTGAAGCTGTGGATCAGATCTATGGAATAATTGTTTAATAATAACGGTTATTTATGGCTCCGCGTTTGAAACTTCGGATGAATTTTTTTTTTCATGGCATATTTTGTCTCAAAACAGCGATCAGTTTTGCAGGGGTGGACAAAACTAGTGTGACTGAGTGCAAATGTGACAAGTTTACATTACAAATATGATAATAAGTACGTTGCGAAAGAACGGTGAACCTAAGAATTGGTTTGAATCAAATCATAAGGGACCAAATGATTCTCACCCCAATAGCTCAAAAGGTCTAATTTTCAATGACTTACCAGGCCCATTAGCAAACTCAGAAACTTTAGCGTTGGATTCAATGCCAACTCCTTGATCACTAGTCAACCCCTGCATCTCCACTTCCTCCATTCCATGAGGCAGTGAATCCAGACCGCTAAAAACAGAGACAGATTACTTAAACTTTCTATATATATATATATATATATATATATATATATCTTATCACGACATAAAAAGTACAGCTGAAAAAGTGCTTACCAAAGACCTTCGGACTGCTGTCCTTCGCCTGCCTTGGGCTTTTTCTTACGAGGAGGTTTCTTCTTTTTAGGCTTGGCCTGGTTAGCAGCAACCCCACCTGCTCCTTGTTTCCCACCAGGCCCAAACTGGCTCGCAGAAATATCACTTTGGAGAAGGTTAACTAATAGGGGACTGGTTAACGTTACATCCTTGTTTAACGGAAACCCACTCACCTGGCCACAGGGCATCTGAGCAGCAAACTGAGGATTGAATGACATTCCGTGACCAGGAAAATGGCCATTGCCCACCTGTAAATTTTGAGAGCCACCCAGCATAGCCTGTTGTTGCTGATTCTGCATGTCCGGAAGCATCTGTTGGCCAACATCAGCATTTACACCACCATCTCCTAGCTGATGTGAAAGTTGCTGGCCAGCCTGTTGCTGCTGTAACATCACCTGCTGTTGCTGTTTTTGATGAAGATGTTGTTGTACTAAATGGTGATTGGCTGGTAGTCGCATTTGAGCACCATGCATTCCTAGTGCTTGATTGGGGTTGCCATTCATTGGAATTTGTTGAGACTGTGCTTGAACCATTTGCTGATGTGGCTGCTGTTGTGGGCGCTGCATTTGTAGCTGCTGCTGTTGTAACTGCTGCTGTTGCTGTTGCTGCAATTGTTGCTGCTGCTGCAAATGAACCATTTGTTGTTGTTGCTGTTGTTGCGGTGTCATCTGAGCTTGAAACTGAGGAAGGTTACCTTGTATATTGGGTGAAGGGCCTCTCATCATTTGACCTTGCACGACTCCGGCCTGACTTTTGACGCCAAAGGCCTGCTTGTTACTTTGTAACTGATTGGCAACCATGTGTTCCATCATGGCATTTTGCTGCTGCTGTTGAAGTAACAGCGCTTGATGTCCCTGTCCTCCACTGAGTTGGTTTTGATTCTGCATTATCCCTTGACCCTGCGGTGGCACAATTTGCTTAGGAGGGGTCATCCCTCGCTGGCCTGGGTTCCCTGGCCTGGACAAGACAGTCTGGCCCCCTGTCTGGCTTTGTGCCATTTGACTTTGAGAGGAAGCTACTGCCTGTGTTTGATGCTGGGACTGCACACCCATCATCTGAGCCTGAACACCTTGCTGAGGATGTCCCATACTACCGGCCGAAGTGGTGCCTGGGGGTTGAGCTGGAATGCCGGTGTGGTGGCTCATTCCACCCACCTGAAGAGGACCGGGCTGCATGTGGTTGGGTGCCGAGGCTGAAGACTGGCCACCTAGAATGAGATTACAAAGGCTTTACGATTTGGTGTTTGATGCTTTAATTTCCAAGTATTTATATACTAATGATGCAGAGTGGAAACTAAAACGATTAATATGTCATCCTACCTGTGTTTGTCATAATCTGGCTGTTTTGCAGCTGGGGTGTACTACCTGCTCCACTAGTAGTAACCTGCCCTTGAGCAAAGTTCTGATTTACAGGAGCATTTGGAAACCCCATGGGCATACGTTTGGGCATACCTGCAATTTACAAACGTATATTGAAGCATGCAAATACAAAAACAATAACAAAACATTCATGAAACCAGTTAACGCACCTCCTATTGAGCCTTGTGAGATTTGCCCATGCTGTGGAATGCCCATAAAGCCTGGCTGAATGTTTCCTTGCTGGCCCATCACAGCTCTTCCTGGTGATCCAACACCCTGTGGGAAACCCTGGGGGGTTGTCGGACGTGGACCAAGTTGTCCCTGCCCCATCATTGGGGGAGTTCCAGGTGAGCCTTGTTGGAAAGGGGAACTTGAGGAACCAGGAGACTTAGCCGAAAGATTCCCTTGGGGAGCGGAGGAGGGCGGCAGGGGAGGAGGTGCTCTTGAGCTGATCACCCCAGATGCTCCCTGTGGACCTTTGGGTTGTGGGGCTGCAAACTGGTTTGCCCCTGCCTGCTGCTGCTGCAACTGGTGCTGTGCCATTGTATTGAACTGCTGTCCGGTCTGCTGGCTGCCATATGGATATGGTGGTGGTGGATGACTGGGTGTTTGAACAAGTGTCAAGGAGGGCTGCCGCTGCCCCATTTGTGGCTGGGGTGGGGCTTTTCTCCAACTGGGTCCCATGGTTCCCTGGACTGGTGGTGGCTGGAGAACACCAGAGGGCAACTGGTTCCAACCAGGAGGTACAGGCATCTGGTTCGAGGGGTTAAACGGACCACGTGCACCACCTAGTTGGGCTAGCTGAACCTGCTGCTGCTGCTGCTGCTGCTGCTGCTGGTGTTGCTGGTGATGGTGCTGTTGTTGTTGCTGAAGTTGCTGTAGGGTTGCGGGATTCAACTGCCGATTCGCTTGCATGGCTTGTGCATGATGGCCCTGTGGGCCCATGGTGTTAAGCGAACCATGTGCTACTTGCTGATGCTGGACATGTTGTTGCTGTAAGGCAAGCCCCGAGAGCATGGGCTCCATTGTGTCTGAAAACAAATGAGCACAGAGAACACCAGTGAGAGAGAACAACTGAAGAAAAAGAAAGTATTATGGTATATTGGCTTGTATAGCACTCAACGCAGCAGTTGATAAAAAAATACACAGAGTTGTTCTGCTTCTCTGTTGTGTACCGTACCAACCAAATCGGGTCATTTGCTCTGGTGAGTGTAGCAAAAGACGCGTTTCGTAAATATGTGATCTCAATTGGGAAAGAAGCGAAAACGTGACAACGTCTTAGTCTGCGCCACCGTAGTGCAAACAAAGGAAGGGGTGACATTGGACTGAATGTTGCATAATTGGTCATCTTTATTTTACCCTGTCCTTTAGCTTGCGGGCCCAGCTCGCCCTACCACTCCTGTGAGAATTCTTCGGTCTCTGCCACAACGCCAGGCCCCACACCTTCCTTCATCTGCTCGAGGTGAACCGAAAACAACTGATACCAGCTCTCAGTGATGTGTGTCGGGTCCCCGTTTTGATAACAGTAACTTTCTTAAATGTTTACAGAACAAGCGGGAACCCAGTGTGCCTGCATCTTCCTCTATTGCTGTTCTATTACAAGATAGAAAGTCTAAGGCCTTCAATAGCCGTACTGCAAACCTAACTAATCTGGTGCCTATTACACGTCAAACTAATATTGCTGTGGGGAAAAGTAAGACTGTTAAGTTAGCACTCCTTAACATCCGCTCACTTAAAAATAAATCACTTCTAGTCAACGACTTAATAACCACAAACAATCTGGATTTTATGCTTCTGAATGAAACCTGGCTAGAAGACAGCTGCAGTGCAACAATCCTAAACGAAGCAGCCCCCCCTAACTTTACTTTTATGAGTGTCTGCAGAGCTGTTAAGAGAGGTGGGGGTCTAGCTGCTCTTTTTAAAGATATCTATCAATGTAAGCAAAAATCATTTGGGAATTACTTGTCTTTCGAATATCTGGGTATTGTGTTAAAAGGTGCTCCACGCATTTTACTTATCATTATTTACAGGCCTCCAAAATACTCTCCAGCCTTTGCTGAGGACTTTACAGAACTGTTATCGACAATTACCTCAGAGTTTGACTGTTTTGCCATTGCTGGAGATTTTAACATCTACATAGATAATGCAGAAACCAATATGGCAAAAGAAATCAATACTGTTTTAAAAACTTTTGATCTTACTCAGCATGTACATGCACCCACACACAATCGTGGGCACACTCTAGATTTACTTATCAGTAAGGGTCTAAACATTTCATCCATTGTTATCAAGGATTTAGCACTGTCTGATCATTTCTGTATTTTCTTTGATATATTGATCTCTCCTGCCACTGAAGCTAGATCTGTGTCTGTCAAGAAGAGATGCTTAAATGAGAACACTAGTGTACTATTTATGAAGGCTATAACCTTAACACCAAGCATATCTGCAGACTCTGTTGATTTTCTCCTTGATTCCTTTAACTCAAAAGTTAAAACTGTAATTGATGGTATTGCTCCTGTGAAAGTCAGGAAGAAGAGTGGCAGACAAAAAGCACCTTGGAGAAACTCAACAGCAGTGCAAAATATGAAAAGACAATGCAGAAAAGCAGAATGCATATGGCGGAAGACAAAACTTGTAGTCCATTATAACATCTACAAAGACAGCCTACATGCTTTTAATATGGAACTAGGCAAAGCTAGACAGACTTTCTTCTCAAATATTATAAACAGTAATTTAAACAACACACGCACTCTTTTTGCTACTGTAGAGAGACTGACAAACCCGCCAAACCAGATTCCCAGTGAAATGCTCTCAGACAACAAGTGCAGTGAGTTTGCTTCTTTCTTCTGTGAGAAAATCAATAATATCAGAAAGGTGATCAGCGCATCCTTGAGTTGCCCTGGGGTTAGACAGATAATCAAACCACCTGAGAAAGTTGTTACTATGTCTGACTTCAAAGAAATTGATGGCACAATTTTGGAAGAAACTGTACAGCACCTTAAAACATCAACCTGTTCTCTTGACACACTTCCCACATCATTTTTCAAAAGTGTGTTAAACAGTTTAGAAGCAGATCTTCTAGAAGTGGTAAATGCCTCACTTCTCTCTGGGAGTTTTCCAAACTCCCTGAAAACTGCAGTTGTAAAGCCCCTCCTGAAAAAGAACAATCTGGATAAGACCATATTAAGCAGCTATAGACCGATCTCAAATCTTCCTTTCATAGGCAAGATCATTGAAAAGTTGTCTTCAATCAGCTGAATAAATTCTTATGCGCGAATGGATACTTTGACAATTTTTAATCTGGTTTCTGACCACATCACAGCACAGAGACAGCGCTCATAAAGATAATAAACGATATTCGCTTAAATACTGATTCAGGCAAATTATCAGTGCTGATACTACTCGACCTCAGTGCTGCATTTGACACTGTCGATCATAACATACTTCTTGACAGGCTGGAAAACTGGGTGGGGCTTTCTGGGATAGTCCTAAAAAGGTTCAGGTCATACTTAGATGGGAGAGGTTATTATGTGAGTATAGGAGATCATAAGTCTGAGTGGACATCCATGACATGCGGAGTCCCTCAAGGCTCAATTCTTCAAGGCTCAAATCAAGTCAGGAATCTTGGTGTGACACTAGAGTCAGACCTTAGTTTCAGTAGTCATGTCAAAGCAATAACCAAATCAGCATACTACCATCTGAAAAATATTGCAAGAATTAGATGCTTTGTTTCCAGACAAGACTTAGAGAAACTTGTTCATGCTTTCATCACCAGCAGGGTGGATTACTGTAATGGACTCCTCACTGGCCTTCCCAAAAAGACCATCAGACAGTTGCAGCTCATACAGAACGCTGTCGCCAGGATTCTGAGCAGAACTAGAAAATATGAACATATCACACCAGTCCTCAGGTCTTTACACTGGCTCCCAGTTAAATTTAGGATTGATTTTAAAGTATTATTACTGGTATATAAATCATTCAATGGCCTAGGACCTCAATACATTGCAGAGATGCTCAATGAATATAAACCCAACAGATCACTCAGATCACTAGGATCATATCAGCTAGAAATACCAAGGGTTCACTCAAAGCATGGCGAATCTGCTTTTAGCTATTATGCCAGCCGCAGCTGGAACCAGCTTCCAGAGGAGATCAGATGTGCTCCTACAATAGTCACTTTCAAATCCAGACTCAAAACGCATCTGTTTAGCTATGCATTTAATGAATGAGCACTGTGCCAATGTTCGTCCGACTGTCTGTACTGTACTGTATTTTATTTTTATAAACTGTTTTAATTACTCTTATTTCTTTTTATTATTTTAATTTCTTCTATGTAAAGCACTTTGAATTGCCACTGTGTATGAAATGTGCTATATAAATAAAATTGCCTTGCCTTGCCTTTAATTTAAGCAACTAACAACAATGCGGTCAAAAATTGCTTGCATGGACAATAGAGCATGAACTTGAACTCTTCATTTCTATGGAGTAAGCTTGTGTGAAAACCCTTAAATCGCTACCTGTCTGTGAAGGTGGTCTTGGTACTCTCGGGTGTCCACCACTATTCTGTACCATACCCTGTGCAGCCATGTTTGGGGCAGGGGGCATCATAGAAACCGACGGGTTATTCATTCGCATTCCAGCTAGAGAAAAAATAGACAAAACAAACATCATATATGTTTTTCTACAATATAGAAGGCTAAATTTACTTGTCAAAGCTCATTGCCCAACACTCAAATAAAAAAAGCTGCTTTCCGGGATAATGATCCGTCCTCTAAGTACATATATATGAAAGTGTCATATATATTACAAATCAGACCTGTTACTGCCTATTATATTGGTAATCTAGTAATTTTTTGTCATTATGCCTCCTTCACACTACAAGCAACCCCCAGCAACAAATCCTTCTCTTCGGCAGTGACAGTAACCAGCGGGCGGAACGGTCACTACCCTCTGGCGACATGAAACAGAAATAGACCCAAGTGAATAAGAGCCTTTAAAATGGGTTGATACACAGTTTTAACAACAATGGGGAAATAATAATAATAATATAAGTGTATTAAATTGTGTATTACAAGAGAATTAAAGCAACACTTTAAAACGTTTGCTCACGAGTTCCCCATGTGCTCTGTCTGTGTGTATCGACCCATGTGCCGCTATGAGTCTGGTCAGGTAGCAGCAGCAGTAGAACTCGTCCAGTAAAGAATTATTTTACCACCGAGATCATTTTAGAGACAATATTTTAAGGTAAAAAACTAAAAGTGTTGATTTAAAGCGAATGTTGAACAATAGTTAATGCAAAATGTAGTATTGAAAATATGATAATTTTTTCCTGTAGCTCAGTGGTTAGAGCATGGCGTTAGCAAGGCCATGGGTACGATCCCAGGGATAGCACAAACAAACGTGTAGTATAATGCAATGCAAGTCGCTTCAACATTTATGCATTTGGCAGATGCTTTTATGCAATGTAAAAAAAATGTATTACTGTATATTATATTATGTAAATGTTGACTTGCAATTTTGCATTTATTAAGTTTACATCACTATCTAAAGCTTCCGTAATTCATCCAGGATGTCCTATAGGTGTTATCATGTCTTGAATACATTACACAGAGCGTCATTTCTTGTATGTCGACCGCATTGTTTTCGGTGACCGATTTATGTCATGTGCATCGCTGCTGTTGCTAAAACCAACATAATTGATTATATCACAAGGCCAAAACACAATATTTATTATATATTATTGTCGTTTCCTTTTGGTATTGATCCTAAATTACCCTGGGCCTGCTGCATGGGGAAGCCAGCATCCATCCTCATCTGACCAGGTGCACCAAGGGGTCCATTGACCCTTATTTCTTGGCCTCTGTTCTGTCCAACAGCAACATTAATAGCTCCTTCACCTGAATGAACCCAAGACACTGGTTAGTATGGTTATCTTAAAATGCGGCCAACAATTAGAAAGAAAACTGCATAAAAATGTGCGTCACCCAGGCTTTGTCAACTCGTGTCAGACAGAACTTTGTGAGAGCAGAAGTTGAAGGTTTCATACCTTCAATCTGCACAGAGAGAATTCCCAGATCACGTAGCTGCTGCTGGTTGTTTTGGGCCAGGAGGCGCAGTCGCTCGGCAGCCTCTCTGGGGATGTTGAAAGTTACTCGCACACTGTTCCACGGCTCCACCCGCTTGGGGTCAAGTCTCTTGGTACCTTCAACAGACACGCAGAGCGGAATACAGGCAAAGGGATGAAATGATCGCAGCATACCATTCAGATCTGATATCGGACATCACATGCTCCGTTAACACTGTTAGCCGTTTGAACCATTCAATGAATTTTTCAGTTTTTATCCAATGTGGATTTCAAATATTGCAGAAACACAGAGTAAGGGTTTAGGACGCAAAAATCAAATAGGAAGGAAATAAAGAGTCCTGAAAGAAAAGTCAATCAATGACCTATACAATGAAATAAGCTATTACAAAGTTCCACATAATATGGATGAACAGAATAATCTATACTTTAGGCAATATGTCTCCTTAAAACCATGAGGAAAATGAGCATTTTATAAAAGGCACTATACTGACTAGAAGCATTTGTATCTTCTTTTTTAAGTTGGATGTGCTCTGTGTTTTGTTACTGGGTCAGCCAAGTAAGCCATAACTGGCCCAAAAAGTGAACTAAATAAAAAGAACCTAGTGAGCCACATCAAGAGCCTTCATTGACAGCTAATTCATCGTTAAAACATCTTTCACATCCGCATTTAGATTTTGAGTGATGAAGCATTGTACCAGGTCACTGGTGCTCATGTCTGTCAAACAGATCATGACACGTCGTTGAGAAATGGGGAAGATTATCAGTGAATCATCATTTACATCTCTGTCTTATCCTCATCATACCATACAGCTTCAGATGACTTACAAAACATAATAACTATAATGTTTTTCTTTTTGTCATTTCAGGACCTTGGTTAATGTGATCCCAATGAACTGTCAGTGTAAGGAAATAATATCTACGCAAGTCTGATTTGAGATGACAGAATTGTGGAAATTGATTCAAATCTTTTCAAGGCATAAAAAGTGTTTCGTTCATCAGTGCATTGCTACTAGGGATATAGGTTTTTAGACCAAAGACCGACCTAGCAAAAGCACATCTGGAATTCCGTTTAAGATGGCATCCAGCTTGTTCTGAAAGTCCTCATCGCTCATGTTCCCTTTGAAAGCCACATATATGGTGGAGTTTTCCACAGGGAGGGGAGGGCTGTCGGTTCTCTCGTCTCCATCTTCCACTCCGGAGTCGTGATCCGTGCTTGAGACAGCTTGAAGGGATTGGGCTTCCCAGGAGCGCTCAGACGAATTTGGTGGATGCACCATATCTCTTCACCGAAAGAGTCGTGTAGCCTCTGCAACACTTGCAAACAAATATAAATAATCCACATCATCAGTTAAAAATATGCAGGTTCACATAGAAAGAAATGAGCTCATTTACAGCAGTGCTTGCCAGCGGAAGGGGATTAGAAAAACAACATATTTACTATCATCTTAATTTCACCAGAATATATTCAGCGAATTTTGTAGAGGCCCACAGGGGGAATACATCTGTATTTACTGTGTTTACTGTACACTGACAGGCTGTAGTGGTGCTTGTTTTAAAACGGCTTGCAATGCAGTTACCATACAGTCATTAAAAAGAGAAGAAACAGCCTAATAGTAAAGTATGACGAAACTCTACAATGCAGTTGAATTATGCACACAATCCCCTTCTCACACACACACACAAATAATACCTGAAAGATATAACCTCATAATGAGCCCATAAAAACTGCTACTACGTTAATTCATGACATGTCAGATGGTTCGTTATATCAGTCGAGCATTTACTCATAAAAAGCGTGGCTTTAATTAAGCACACACACACAAAGAGAACAAGACACCAAACAACCACAACACTACCAGCATCAAACGAGTGATCTGTTAATACTTTATTATGTATATGGATAAGAACTTTAGATGTTTATTATGTATTATTATTTCTCTAGCATTAGCATTAGCCCTATCAAAACAAAGACCGACCAAATCGCCTCCGCTCAAGACTAACAACACAACACAAAATTATTTTAAAAATAAAATGAGGGACACATACTCCCAATAACATCATCATCACATTAAACAGAATACATGATCATAACGCTTCACATTTAACGTTACTTATGCTAGTGTATTAGCTACACAAACACCCCAAGTTAGCCTCACTGGTCAGTGTCACATTAATATAACTCACATTTTCATGCATTTCGGACATTTAAATGGCAATTTAGTAAAAGTGTTCGAAAAAAATTGGAATAATGCGACAAGACCTTACCGATTTAATCCATCAGGAGTGATTTTATTGCAGTAAACAGATATGCTAACAAATGCTAACAGCGCGCTCTCGAGGCAACTGTGCAAGTTCAGCGACGTGCGCGAGCCCGATGTGACGTCGGAGTAGAGAAGAGATTGTCATCACAAAAATGACGTGACAAAAAGATACTACACTTACTGAACTAAAGAGGCGACATCTCCGTCTTTATCATTTCTTCATTTTATTTTTTGCGTCTGTTGTTTGCTCCACAAAGCGCTTTTTTATACAGCTGAAATAAACGTATGTCAGATGGGACCAGCTGTTTGTGACGTCACTTTTGTGGTAGAAGTTTTGTATTTAAAATATTCACTACGATCATATAAAAATGATAAAATAAGGTTTCAAACTTATTTTGAGACAACACTCAATATAAGTAAAATACCCAAGAAAGAAAGAAACGCTATGAACCATCCAGACCAACTGAGACAAGAAATACACAAAGTGCCTATTTATTGGAAACTCACGGCATGTATGGAAAGCAGAAACTGAATTGTCACTCGGGAGAAAAACAGCAGAACTTCACACTGTACAAATATTCATTACACGCTTTTTACATTCATGATACAGCGCGCAACAATGTGTCCTTTTAAACAACATCTGCAAAATTACACAGTTATTAAAGTACTGTATTAACACAACTGCGCTCAAGAAATCATGCTGATATTGTATTGCACACCAAGGTTTCGTCTGACATTACAAGAAAATCCATCCTATTCCCATAATGATCCCTTAATGCCTCATGTTTATACACTTTGTGAGCTTCTTCCCTTCATGTTCACTTTCTCCATGGAATGCTGGAACTTTTATCAATCAAATGACTGTTAAGACTATTTATTTACTCTTGTAACAAACAAAAAAACTTTTAAATACACCCAAACCCAGAATCATCAATAAACAATATGTAATGTTAAACTTCAAGTAGCGTTTGTCAAGGTCCTTAATGGAAGTAAAAATGCCCACCCCTCGGAAAAACTTGTCTAATAGTCCACAGTACATAATCCTGGAGGAATTTATAATTATGAGCACACAGTTCCTGTCAAAGGTTCGAGTTTGTTCCTCAGATTATAATTTTGAACAAATACACTGTAATTGCACCTACAGTACATTTGAAATTGTATATATTTAATGGAAGAGTGCTATTTGATTACATGTTTAACAAAATGAAATAATCAGCAATGGAAATGAATCAAGTTTGTGTTTCCAAACGTCTGACAGGTACTGTATGTGTCCTATACGTGCGCAAATTAAAATTGTACCTTTGTAACATGGACACGTTTGAGTGTCATGAATTGTAGTTGTACAATTTTTGAGTAAAAAAATAAAACCAAGCTGAAATCTTGCTGTATTGAACAAGCAGACACATAACATGCATACATGGCATCTGCTTCTAGCTGCAGTAGTGGCAGAGATAGCAGCTTGGATCAACTATTACACAAGTGTAACCTGGGCACACAGAGCAGGATATGTGATGGATTCTAGGGCATAGACATGGCCAGGGCAGAGGCGTCAGTGCTGCGAGGGTCCTTCACACCTATGATCAGGTCATTGGTTCTCTTGGTTCCTTCTACCAGTGAGATGATGTCCACCTTCTCCACCTTATGGCCCAACTTTGTGAGAGACTCCACATCGACCTGTAAAAATTTAGCTGGACAAATAAAAAGACTCAAGTTAAAAAGGAATTCTATTCCAAAACACACAAACACATCCAGTGTCACATCATCATGAACAAAGTATATTGCTGGTTTTATCATCCATGGGTCACAATTAGCACTTGATGTGAAAAAAAAAAAAAAAAAAAAAAAAAATCACAGACGATTAAAATGCGAATGATTGTTGTGTCGTTTATTTAATATAATGGGATTCACATTTACCCTGTTACCGATATTGGGTCATTATTTCCTAGCAATAGGAAAACAATCAAAATGTGTTAAATAAATAATAATAATAACATTTACATTTACATTTAGCAGACGCTTTTATCCAAAGCGACTTACATGTGGGGTAGGCAATGGAAGCAATTGGGACAGCATAAGTACAACAAAAGCATAAGTGCAATCGAGAAAAAAAAAAAGAGGATTGGGTCTCATATAACCTAACACAGTATACAGAACCATTCATTCATTCATTCTTTTTTTTTTTTTAATAAAAAGTAAAGAAAATAGAGTCAGAACAGATCAGTCAGATGTAGACGGAAGAGATGCGTTTTCAGACGTTTCTTAAAGATGGCTACAGAATCTGCAGATCTTGTAGCAGCAGGTAGATCATTCCACATAGGTGGAACAGATCCGGAGAAGGTGCACGAGAGAGATTTTTTACCTTTTTGGGATGGTACCACAAGACGCCGTTCGTTTGCAGAGCGTAGGCGTCTTGAAACCCATAATAACAATGGGTTTCGAGGTTAAGACCACGCAAAATGGAAACGGTATAGGACATGGTTTATAAACTTATTTCTCTTGAATGAATTATAAACATACAGATGAATAACATAAAAAGACAAGATTTAAGCGATTAATACTGAGATAACACACACTCTTTGTGCTTCGTATAATAAATCTGGCTTTAGTTTTATTTTTCCTGAACATTTCATTTTTGGTCATTAAAATAAGTTTCACTTTTTTTTTTTATACAGTACAGTGAACCAATTTTAGTAAACAGATTTTGTTAAATTTATTTGACTATATATGGTGCTATCATGCAAACTGCGTATTATATCTTGGATGACAACATAGAGAGAGACACAAGAGAACACTTATCGCAACGTACTGTATGTTCACCATGTCATGATGCGTTTGGACATTATCAACTGCACTTATGTTATTTAAAACACATTTCAAACAAAAGTTTTGAAAAAGTGATACAAAAGTGAAACGGACCAAGTCAACAGCAGAGCACTTACAGTCTACCAGGAGGGTGTTGGTCTGTATGAGAGGATGGAGCCTGCCGTAAGATAGACCGTCACTCATGTTTTTGCGCGATGATAGAACATTAACTAAAACCTGAAAGAAACACAGCTGCTCATGAAGTCACTGTAAAATGTTCACTTCTTAACAGCTCATCTGACACAAAGATGACACTTTACCTGAGTGATGCCGCTAAGGGCCCGGTCAGCATTAGAGGAACACAGGGTCATGTAAGTGCCACACGTGCCTATGGAGGGTCTCACCACAATGGGCATCAAGAAGGAGGCGGGTCTCTTCCCTGGCTCAACGATGTTAAGCTGATGATAAACGCAACAAACAATCACGGCCGGCAATTCAGGCATGACATATTAAAACATCTGTTTATGTCATACGTCAAGCACCAAGGCATACCGGATTAAAATCCACCGAGTCATGGGTTTTATTGGGCCAGGAGAAATCTAGCATTTGACTGTTAAGAAGAATCCCGGAGGGCGTCACAATGTAGCTTCCAAAAGGCCGGTTCAGTGAGCTGTATGTATGAAAATCATTCATATATTCAAACCAATTGATTTTAACATCGGGCTTTACTGATCCAGCTCTGTGATGTGACCTACCTCATAACAGATACTATTAAATCATCTGTGCCCATAATCACCACCTGGCTCGCCACGGCACCATCCTGCAGCTTGTACGACGGCACGTAGTTTTCGGCAGGAGACGCACGTGAGTCGTTGATCTTTTGACGGAACAGGGAAGCCTGACTTTTACTGAGAAACCAACGGCACACTTAAGTTAGACAGCGACATGTCACTGGAATTAAAAAATGAGATAAGGAGGTGTATGAATTTTAATATGAAGAGTGCATCAATAAGCAAATCTTGAATGCTTCCAAGTTCAATTTCAAGTGTTTCTGGAAAGGGTATGAATACTCATGCTACTTAATGTTTCAGTTTTTTATTTGTTTTAAATTTGTCACAAATCTGTTTTTTGTTTTGTCACTATGGTTAACGGAGTGTAGATTCTTGTAGATCTATTTAAAGTAGTTTAAAACGGAGCCGCAACATATCAAAATGTGAAAAACATTAAGGGGGGTATGAATACTTTTGCACTGTATATGTGTATACATGCATTTACAGACAGTTCACCTTGAACGTTTATTTAATCTATACAAACTCCAAAACAAATAAGAAGAATCACCTGAGCATCTTTTCCACAACTTCTGAGACGGAAGCATTAATCGGGTCCCCAAGTCCACTAGCCTGGGACAAGGCAATCTTCAAAGACTACATGTCACAGGAAATCAAACATACAGAAATGAAGTAATAAAGCTGAACGTGGAGTAGTGCAACGTATAACGTCATCCAACCAACAAAGCCGTACCTCAGCGATCCAGTGGTGAAGTCTGTTCCTTGGCGTCTGGTTTGTGATATTATATCCCTCCAGGATGTTTAGAGCGGAGAGCAGAGCGGCTCCTGCGTGGGGCGGAGGGATGGACAATACCTGGTGCCCTGTTAGCACAGACAAACCCTTCCATAAACCGACTGCCGCAAAACGTTTTCATTTTTATTCACCAAAAATGTGCAAGACAAGGCTGGATTTTATGTTCCGGATGAAGGGCCTTATTTTTTTTTAAATGGCCCGAGCAGGATTTACCTTGATAAAGACTTTGCAGCGGCTTCTGTAGGATGGCGCTGTAGTTTCTAAAGTCTTCCTCTGTCAGCTTGCCTCCTAGCGCCTGAACCTATCACAGAAGCACAGTGGATGAAAACAAACCAGACCATCGCCAATGTTAGTTAATACTAGCAAACACAAAGTAAAGCTGCACATGAGGTTGATCACCAATTAAAATGTGAACGAGCGAGTGCCTGTTGTTGTTGTGAACAGGCTCAGACGTACCACAGAGATTATCTCCTGCGTCAGATTCCCACTGTAGAACTCTGAGATCCCATTGGCTGCGATCTTGTCCAAAACCTCAGCTAAATCCAGACGTCTCATGAAGAGGCCCGCGAGTGGACTCTGCCCGTTCGGCAGGAAGGTTTTCGACACATTTTGGCCTTTCAGTTTAGACAACGCATCAGCTGTGAAGAGATTTGAACCTCAGACTCAAAACGGAGTTGAACGGGAGCAACGGACAGTTAGCTTTAGCACAGGTGTGCCGCATTCTCACCCAGTTCGTGCGTAGCATTGAATCCATTCCTGGCAACATCCGCAGCCATGGTGACAAGCTCTTTCCACTGCATTCTAGTGTAAAATGAGATTACTCTGTTACATACAGACTGAAGTCAATGTGCATCACACCTTTAAGGATAAAAATCCAGCCGTTTGTTTTGAGTTCATACAGGTCTGGAATGACTAGAGGGCAAGTTAATGATCAAAGTAGGCATGCGCAGATACACAAATTTATGTTCGATCAGTTATCGCCAAGATGGCGACGAGCGATTCCGCCTATTTTAGGCTTCAGTTTTACTCTTCACAAACCTACGGGAGACGTCACGGACACTACGTCCACATAAAAACAAAAGCAGGTCATCTACATTCATTTTAGTGACTGGGAAAACTCCAGCGCACGGGCTTAGAATAAACATACTGTAAAGTTATAAATCGTCCTCTGGTGTGGTGGAAAAAAGTTTAAGTTATCTTCATAATTATAATGTAAACGTCCCTTTCCAACGTGTTCCGCCCCTTTTTGTTTGACAGGATATAATCAGCCCTGATCATGTTCCGACTACCCGTTAGCTCACGGTCAAATAGATGTACCTTCCATACAGCTGATGAGCCTGATGTAGTCCACGGAGCATCCCCGGAATGGCCACTAACAGACCTGACTGACAGACAAAAAACAGCTCAATTACCGTCAATAAATGCATTTCTTGTAGTAAGTAAACAAAGACGACAGGAAAGCAGATATGAATAAACATTTACACTTTGATTAACATTTAACATCAACTCCTTGGTGATGGAAAGCGGTGCGGTCTCACGAAAGTCAATGACATTGCTTTCATTCTTACGGATGTCATGGACTAGCATCACACCACCACTGTGAAGCAAGTAAACAACAGTCACTTACGGTTATGAACTATTCAACCATAAAATACAATTCTCTACATTTTTCACATGTCTTGTAAAACTCTCATAGCTTTTGATCGTTTGGGAAAGTCAAGAGCTGGCACTCGTACCCGCCGATGCCCGAGGTGTGAGGATGAACAATGCCCAGGCAGAGAGAGGCGGCTATGGCAGCATCTACGCTTGATCCTCGCTTACCCAGCACGTCAAAGCCCAGAGACGTGCAGCGCGCCACATCCGTTACTACTGCGGCTTGAGTGTACACCTGGAAAAGTACGAGACAATCGTCAGACAGGAAAAACATTCCACTGGAAGAAAATGTCCTTTTCAAATACTGTCAGCTGGTTCTTCATCGTATTCTTATCCAATATAACTCTGTGAAACGAATGCCCAAAGGATTTTTTCTCGGTAAGCGTTCACAATCACATCACTGTCTGTTGCCCAAAAGTCACGATGCATTTTTGATCATTATTTTGATCGGAAGATGAATATTTCATAATAACATGTAAGCGCAGTGTACTGACATTTTAAACAAATAGCGGACACCATTTGTTAAAGGGGGCTGCAAAACGCCGGTTTGGAAACATAATATTTCCAAACTTTTGTTTGCTTTAAAGGACATCACAGGCCCTTTTTAAAGGTCCCGGGAACCTTGCCAGGATTATCATTTTTAAAAGATAAAAATGACGCTACTCGTTTCATTCCCGGACAGCCAATGTTTCACAAAGCAGATTGAGTGAGCCAAGATGTCCAGACCGGAAAATACTGTGTGAGAGCTCACTGCTACTGCATACAACGGTGTAAAATAAACCCCAAAATGACCTGCTTAACGATACCGCTTTTCCTAAATGTGAAACCAAGCGCTGTTAATCATTTTTGGGTAGTAACCCACCGCACCTGTGGTTCCCCAAAGTAGATCTGCATTATCAGTGCCATGGTGACCCCAGTGGCGAAGGTCAAGCAGGAGATGATGATGACGGTGAGGCTATCTCGTGTACACGCGCAATCTTGTGCCAATGGGTCTCTGGTGGTCTCTCTCAGCGGAGAGATGTTATGGCTTGCCAAGTCCGAAGTAGAAGAGGGCAGTCGCTGCAGCCGAGCTGACTTCAGAAACAGATCAGGATCTACAAATAGCGACCAGACAGAATTTAGGCAACAACATCAAGCAAACACTTCTGATCTGGAATCACCACATTGGGTATATATATATATATATATATATATAAAGCGCATGCACCTGTGTCCTGCTCGCTGAGGAAGTTATCATCATCTTTGCGTGATTTCAGGGTGTTGTCTGATGAGAGGGCATCATCTTCTGGCAGTCTAGGGAAGCTTGTGATGCTCATGTAGTCCACGGGTGAGTAAGCACCGCTCAGAGTCGCATCTTTCTCCACCACTGTCACACCGGCATCAGCCGCAGCTGGAGTGTACATCATCTTTACCTGAAAACACATTTCATTGCGTGACTGATGTGAAGCAACACAACTCTTGTCTCTCTTCCTCAGTGTTTAATGAGTCTGCGTTTAAAAACACGTCGGATGACGGAGGGATGCTTGTTTATAGTTGACATCGCCAGTGATGGACTATATTCTTGTCGATATTAACATTTATAGTTTTGATTTAACACTCCGTCATTGTGCTTGTGAGCGTGTAGATGAATCTCTCTCTCCCCGTGACAAAGTGACCTTACCGCAAAGATAAGCGTCAACACATCAGCAACGCTTACGATTTCACACAAGCGTTATTTATTGAATATAAACAGCATGTTCAATGCGACGCATCAAATGATGTCCTGCATGCAGCAGTCATAAATGAACCAAGATCACATCTTTCTGGTCGCTATGTAAACACGACTTCCTGCGGCGCTGCGCAGGCCGGTCTGCTTTTGACATCCATGTATCGCGAGAGCGTTAGGAAAGCACGAGGTGCAGTTCGCTCTCGCGATACTTTAATGTCACACGCCGAAGTGAAGTCGAACGTCAGATACAGAGCGGAAGAGCCGAAAGATTAGGTGACGTCATCGCTGCAGGTGCGACGCGTTATTTTATTGAAATACACGACGAAACAGCGGTCGTTTTTAACAGATGTATTCATCGTAAGTGTTTATGTCTTTAAAACGCAAAGCTTGCGTCGACACAAGAGATTCGACGCCACGGCCAGATGCGGCCGGTTGACGCGTGTGTACGTAGATCATAAAGCCCGTTAAACGCAAGAACCGTCATGTGTCGAAGCGTTCTAAGCGTTTCCATTCTACTTACATGAACAATGTGAGTTGTGTTCAACAGCAGCGCGGATAAATCAGTCCATGGATTGTGACTGTGCGTGTCGACGCTTACGCATGCGCTGCACCTGAGGAGAAGCGGATGTGATCCTGCAGAACAGGTTCCGACTCCTGGATAGATACTGAAGAGGCAGGTGTTTGTGTGCGCGCGTGCGCGTGCGTGCCAAATGTCCTCAGCATCACAGTGTGTGAATTACATGTGAATGCTCATAACTCGGTCAAATCGTGTTTTTCTTTAAATCTAATGTCTTGCACGTTTGTGTTTTTATTAGGTTTAGGTGTTGGTGGAGCGTTATCGGATATAATTTATTATAAGCCTGAAATAAAATCAATTGAAGTGTATGGAATGTCCCCCACAAAACATGGAAAGCAGTGTGTGTGTGTGGACAATGTTCATAACAACCATGTAAATGCCGTACTATTCTAAATCATGTATGCATAAGGATGACTTAATAATGTATTTATTTCTTGTATTTAAGTTTTACTTACTATAATATTTTAGTAGTGCATCCTGTGTCGTTTTTCCTTAAGGAGAGTTTTATTTATTTCACACAAATAACGAGTCGAGACTGCAGTTGCATCCTGAGTGTTTATTGTTATTGTCTGGTACCTGCATTTCTGAATGGATGCTGGAAAATCATCCTAGTATTTTGCATAGGTCTCTGATGTACATCTCATGTGGATGTAACAGTTGTCACATCATGAAAACCAAGCAGAATAGTGCAGTAAAGGCACAATCACCAAAGATGTCACACACCAAACATTTTTAATACTCTGCATTTTGTCATTAGGGTGAACATCTCTTCTTTTAACAATGTGAGGAAAAAATACAAGCATATTTATTTATGTTGACCTTTCTTATTTTTATGTCTTAATTCATCCTCCTACCCACTCAAATCACAACAACTAGATATCTTATGAGGCCTAACGGACATTTGACCTCAACAACTTAAATAATCACACGCACACACACAAACAAACACAGAGTATACGGTGTCTAGCTGCGGTGTTGAACAGAAGTGGCGGATCTCTAGCAAAGATAGCAGTTTTGGGACATTGCGTTGTCTTGATGTTAACACCAACGGACGACAGCTTTCAAGTGGACAGTGTTAAGGACCCTTGTAAGGCTACAGGGCATTTGATTTACCTCGACATACCACTGACATTCTTACTATGCTCTTTGTAAAGATGTCATTTTAAATTAAACCAAAGAAATAAAAGTTAAGATGCTTCATAAAATATAGCTTTAGCCTACTACTACTTTTACAATATTTTACAGATAGTGGCAGGTGATAGGAAAGACAAGAGTGATTAAACAAAAGAAAATTGCATGTAAAATCAAGTCTTCGGTGCATGATCTAACAGACAGTGGGACTGACAACATGGCAAAAATTGGTTTGTGTAATAAATGTGTACTCAAGTATTTGGAGGAACAGACTTAAGGTAAAGCTACGCCATCCAAACAGACAGCTGATGTTTCGACTCAAACACTAAAGTGTAAATAGTTTCAACTATCCTTTTTTCCCTTGTAGGGTCGCACAACTCATGCATGTTGGCATCTCATTCACTGTTTTGGAAAAAACAGTCTCAAAAATGTACAAACAATCATATATTTATATACTTTCAGCACCATTGTAAGTCTATTCATGACTGAATACACAAATAAGAATGGATTCCATGAAATGTGCCGACTATTGAGGAAGTGCACATTTTAGGATTTGACGTTTGTGTGAGAGGACGAGTGCTCGGTCATCTTTTAATTTCGATCACAGAGATAGTCTGATGAAAAGCACAAATAAACAAAATAACAACCCCAATCTAAATATGTGGAATTTCTTTCTGTCTTTGTTCATAGGCATGATGTACTGGACATTGAAACTTTCCTGGAGATTGTATCTGCTAAACATATCTAAACAAAACTCTTGTCAATGGTCAAGCACATAACAAGCCGGTGGTTTCAGTGGAGCGTCAGATTCAGTCGCATGAAAATGAAAGCCTATTTTAAAATCATTTTGCATTATTTTTATGAGAATGAAGAACATTAAAGTGATAGTTAATACAAAGATGAAAATGCTGTCATCATTTAGTCACCCTCAGGTTGTTTCTGTCTTGTATACATTTCTTTGTTCTGCTAAACTCAAAGAAAGATAATTGTAAGAATGGTGGCAAGTTCTGGGACATCATCCACTACCATAGTAGGAAAAAAATATTGTCTTGTTTATGAAATGTTGAAAATTTTGCAGAATTGAGGAAAGCAGACAGTTCTGGAGCACCTTGGACGACCATTTCAATTTCTCCTACTATGGTAGTTGATAGCCGGGTTTCCATGCAAAGTTGCACATTTAGCTCACCTCAACATTGGAATATCGCGTAAAAAACATTTGCGAATAAGCACCGTTTCCATCCAAATTGTCAAGTGTCACTTCCTAATAAAGTGCCACTAAATATCAGTGGGAAAAGAAGAGAAGCCACTGAATATAAGGATTTTCACATATAATAATAATACTTGCGCAAGCAGACGATTATAAAACACAATAAATGCAGGGTCACTCGTTTCTAATGCGAAACTTCAAAATGCAAATGTGATAGACACTGGCTTAATGATGTCACAGAACTGAACATCGCTGACATTCTTCCAATTATCTCTCTCTGTGTTCATCAGAACAAAGTCATTAATAAAGGTATGAAATTACACGAGGGTGAGAGAATTTTCATTTAGTGGTGAACTATCACTTTAACTAAACTACTCTTTTGCCATTTGCATTATTCTCAGTTGTGATCTCAATTATTCCCTTTGTAGTACACAATATAATAATAGCATCTCCGTATAGTTCTGTTGGCTGATAATGTGAGCTGAAATGACATTGCACACTGCCCTGACACCCGTGATCTTTTCCTTTTCGATTAGACGTTGACAGAAAACTATACTTCAGTTTTTAGCATTTGAGGAAATGCTCTGAAAGATAAATTAAATTAATCACAATTCACTAGCACGTCACGTCCATCAAGGACCCACACTCAGGTGTTCTGTACACCTGTGATGTTGTTTGTTGAGCTACCTAGAGTTTGTATGCTTCTCCGTTTTAAATATACTACCTGCTTCTTCTAGGATCTTATTAAGGTGTTCTACAAGGACACTCGGGTGGTACAGGTGGCAAACACACATATAGAAATTGTGCTTGGTGGTGGACTGTCAGAAAAGATATACATAAACTCACTTGTGCGCAACAAGGGCTAACAAATGTTATAAATCTTTAAGGAAATAACAAGATGGCCGTTAAAGCAAAGATAGCATAAGGACTTTAAAGAGGGCAAGTGAGAAAGGAGAGGTTACGTGGGGTGCCTGTGTGTAATAATGCCCTCAATGTAAACATTTGATGCCTCAGTGGCAACAGTTGCGCTGGCACGGTTGGTGCAGGAAGGAGTTGCGGGTGTGAGTTGCGCGCCGCTGGACCTGTTCACGCGTGCGGTTTTGGCGCTGCACGAGGTTGCGTCCCAGGTGGCGACGCTCAGTGCGGGCTTTGGCCCTCTGGACCCTGGACATCTGTGTGACTTTAGTCAGGGCACCGGCCTGCGCGGCTGCTCCTCTAGTCACCCGTGTGGGCATACTGCTCCTGGTAACAGCAGGAAGCGCTGATTCAGACATCCTGCTACACAAAAGAATGAAGTAAAAAGAGCAGAAATTGAATTAGTCAACAAAAACCACCACCACACGATTTTAGCAGCCAATACCTGACTTTTATGACAATAAAAACTAGCGGAGGGCACAATGTATATCCTTTAAAGCAATACCATGTCCGAAACGTGGCAAAAAGGCCCTTTTCACATGACATCACGCATCTTCCGTTCTGCCGCGAAGCAGTGTAGTGTTACTTCCGCTAGCGCCTCAAAATGGAGTTTACAAGTCCCTTGCACAGCTGCCACAAATACTGCTAGATGATACTGCAGACAAATTTTCGCTTGCGAGAAAATCAAAGCTTCATAAAGGATACAAATTCTTCGTTGAACAGTACCTGTTTGATCATGAAGGTAAGTGTTTTGTTTTCTTTTTGTGTTAGCGAAGGTGCTAGGATAAGAACTTGAATACGTGTTCTGTCAATTTTTGTCAATTCCAGCGCGATGGCGAAACGGAAGTTCTTCTCCTTGTTTGTTGCAAGATGGATGTTTTGATTCACTGCTTTGCGAAAAGTTGGAAGATAAGTTTCCTCATTGTGAAAAGATCTTATTCAGTCTCTTGGAAGCTCTGAACATGGTCAAATACTATTGATCTAAAATATCTCCCCGCATTAAAGTGATACTTCACCCAAAAATGAAAATTGTTTCATAATTTACTCACCTTCAAGTTGTTGCAAATGTGTTAACACTTATTTGTTCTGATGGACACAGACAAAGATATTTGGAAGAACAGATCTCAACACACATTGACTCCCATAGTAGGAAAAATTACTTTATCATTTTTTTTGTTCTGTTGAACACGTAAGAAGATATTTTAATGAATGTAGGACGGCAAACACTTCTTGGCCACTTTTGACTACCATTGTATTTTTCCTTCTATGGGAGTCAATAGGTGTCGAGATCTTTCATCTGAACAAAGACATTTATACACATTTGGAACAACTGGAAGGCGAGTAAATGATGACAGAATCTTCCTTTTTGGGTGAAGTTTCCCTTTAAACACGTTTGAATGTCAATTCAGTTTGCATAAATGGAAACGAGTCGACATGGGCAAACAAATGTGGCGGTGTTGAACATACGTAGAAATAGACCTGCGCCAGTGTTTTGAAAAAATGCAGAAATGGGTTTAAACACAGAGCGGAACACTGACCTCACACTCCCGGCCAGGCTGATGGCACTCTCTTCCATCGCAGGAAGATGGCCAGGTGAGACATAGACGGACATGCTGGGGTGCTCGATGAGGAGGTCTTCCATGGGACTGGCCTCCGCCGTGGCTCCCTCTGCAGTAAAACAGGGGGGAGGGGTGACAAACCAGCTCTCATCCATGCTGCAGTCACTACAGGAGCAAGAGCCCCGCTTGCTTAACAACACATTCACTTCTACTGACTCAGGGTGCCAGAAGGAGGCGGGGCCAGGAGAGCAGACGGGACGGGAGGTGGCATGTGCTGCCTGTGTCCTGCCTGCTCGGGTTCTGCGCTTTTTGCAGGTTGGAGGAGAGTGAGATGCGTGACTTTCTGCTACCGATGCTGCCTCCGGCCTGCTCTCGCCTGCAGTGATGTGGATATAGCGGGGCGTATTTCGGGAACGTGAAAGGTTTGGTTGAAGCCATGCAAAAGGGGAATGGCGGCACGATGGGCACACATACCAGTAAAAAGGAATTCAATCAAATGTGGAGAAATGAGTGGGGGTACAGAAACAACAGGGAAAAAACACAGAGAATAGGAATACTGTCATTAGTTTTGAATCAGTCTGTGTGTGTCCTTGTTTATGAAATCCCGGTGGGGGACATAAACCTTAGCGCAAAAAGCTTATAAATCGTACAGAACGATATTTCTTTAAAATCAAAAATGCAAAAAGTTTTCTATGATGTTCAGGTTTAGGGGATAAAATATACAGTTTGTACTGTTTAAATCATTACGCATGGACTGTCCCCACCGAGATAATAAACCAGACATGTGTGTGAGTCACTATGTTTCAAACCTACTGATTTGTCACCCTTGACAGCTTCTTAAGGCATTGCCCTGTAGGTGCACTTCACAATAAGGTGCTGGCGTAAAAGGCCGTTCCAAACATTAGGCCGAATAATTATTTTGCCTTTAAAGATGCCTCATTTTGGCCAGGTTTTAAGGCAGCATTGATTATATGTTTATAAGCAATCCCATCAGGCAATCCCATAATGCATTAAAACACTAAATCTCAAGATGGTGGACAAACAGAAAGACATTTATTATAGCTAGATTTTTTTGTTTCGTTCATATTGCAAATAAAATAGTCTGATGTAATTACACAGACGACCAGATATACTTGCATAACGCGAAAAACTTCTCTTCCATTGTAGCGTCCTTCCAATGTTTTGGTTACATTTTACAAAAGCAATATTTGTTTCTAAGTATGTGCAATCGCCTGGGATCGAACCCACAACTTTGGCGTTGTTAGCACTAGACTCTTACTACTGAGCTACAGGAAAGCGTGGTTAGTGTGGCACACTCAATGGGTCACCGTAGTTACATTTAATCATCTGTGGCATTAAACTGAATGTGTTATTATTCATGTAGCTGATAATACGCCAGTTGTTTGCTTAAACAGCTCAATCCAGCTTTAAACCTGCTCAGCAAGACTGTCTACAAGAGGAAACGGACTGTTTAAGCTTCGCTTTCTTCTTTTTTGGTTTCTCTCACGCTGAGAACGTTCTTATGTTACAAGCTAAACTCTTGACACATTTTATGAAACAACAGTGTCAGTGCATTAAATCTATCTTGTGTGCTGTGCGCTTTTTACATGTGAAGAGCAGAGTTTATGTAACCTGCATCTAACCAGCTTTGTAGAGCACATAAGCTCGCTCTTAATGGCTGTGGTACTTAAACTGCATGCTTCTTGTCATCTTGTTTTTGTAGCAGCACATACACTACACTACACTACACTACACAACGCAGGCAAAGTGCACCAACAGTGAGAAAACATGTAATATAGATAACTTCTAGTTTAGCCAGTAGGGGAACCTGCAGTTGGTGACTCTACCCTGTAGTGTGAAGTGTTAATAAAGGGTTTTCTATATTCCACTTGATAAACTTTTAGATGCTTTAAGAGCTTCATATCCTTTCTACAAGCAATTCAATCCGCTCGGTTATGTTAATAAATGTATGCCAGCTGCTTTGAATTCCTCCACGCGATAACTTGACCTTTCTTCAGTTACTCTGTCTGAATTTCGATTGGCTGGCCTGGTTCTGCACTGTCGTCACATCACGCGTACAATGACATCACGTGGCGATAATCTCAAACAGGTTTAATATATCAGCGTCTCACTGCTAGAGATGGACTCAGATCTCTTTGCCGGTCTGCTCATGCTCTTTGCGCATCGCCGACCGCTTCGGTTTTGTTGCAGACTTTTGAAATCTGTGTGCGACAGCAAAATCTGTGGTGTAAAGTGTCATAGTGTGAGCTTGCCATCCAAGACACACGTTGGGAAAGATGTTGCCTTAAAAAGTAGCTGTCTATGTCTAAGACAGTAGACAATGAGGAGTTTGGAACAGGACTAATGACTTTCAGATTCATTCATTAGTATGCATCAGTATGTGCTTCGCCTACAAACACGTTCTTGGTTGGCACTCATACAGTGTTTTTCATGGTTTGTTCAGGACACTCACCGGGCAGGTTGACTAGAAGCCATCCTTCTTCATCAGCCTCCGTCACACAGGGCTTTGGTCCCTTCAGCTCTGGAGTAGCTTCCTCCACGCTTCCTAAGAACAGACTGCTGAGCCGCTGGAACATGTTTTTTCCTGAGGAATAGCTGCCTTTAATGCTTATTTTAAAATGAGCTATTCTTAACTACAGTCAGTGTCAGAGATGTGACGGAGGGCAGTTGATCACAGCTGTCTTGGCCTTTTTTCGTAACAGAGTATCAGAAAAGGCGGCATAGAATTTAAGGTCTCTCTTGGTTCAGGTGTTTCAAAGATCTATAATAACAAAAACAGAGCAAAGAAAAGAATTGGTTAACAGCATCATGATACAAGAAATTTCCACAACTGTGGATTGAGAAATCATTGGTTACAGTACAAAAGATAAAAAAACAATTCTAAAAGGCTAAACAATCTGATCAGAAAGGATTTCTTCAGTTACTCTGATGTTTACATATCATATACACTTTTATTCATATCCATAAAAACAGTAACATAAAAAACAGAAAGGCTGGAAAGATCTGTCATACGACATTATTCTTATGTGTGGATGTATTTTACGTTATTAACACATTTATACCAATTTTATTATATTTATAAATAATACATTTAGACAATTTTTTGGGGAAATTTCATTTTAAAAAATCTGAGCTATCCGCCATTCTTTTTGGGTTTCATTTTTATGCAATAACATTTCTTTTGTTTATTACTGTTTTACTCATAAATATTTATAAAAGTAACATCAAATCAATTTTTTCCAAAATCAATAATATCTTATGGGGAGGCATATAGATTTATTTGAACCGTTTTCTGCATTTTGTCCCAGTGTCAGCCGGACACAGTTTTGTAGGCGGGGCCTCCACGGACTGCTAACAACAACGCGGAACCCCGCCTGCCGATGACATCATGGACGCAATTGACTCCGCCCTCTTCGACTAGCGGACGGAGTATGAAACAACAACAGAAAGGAAAGAGGGATTTTTGACAGCACAACCGTAAACGCTGTTTATGACAGAGGTTTTTAATGGTACATTAAACGAATGAGAGTGGTTACTAATGTACTAATGTAATACATACATCGAAGGACAACGCGTTGATGATGAAATATTTCAGGCTAGGTCAGAAAAAACCCATATTCTAGGTGTATATGTTTGCATATGTGGATAAACAGGAGGACATGTATGCAAACACGTAGACGTTTCGAGGATACGCATATAATGTGAAAAGCACATGCAAAGAGAAGAGATTGAGCCAAAGGGTCAAAGCAATGACAGCTCGGATCAAGGCTATTTACAGCGCGTTCACATAACCTCACACGTCAAACGACATTAACGCACAAACACCGACCGTCGGTAAGTTAACCGATAAAGATGGTCTGATTGAAAGCACAATTTTGGCGTTTAAAAGGAAATGATGACGGTAACGGTACAGCTCTGAAAAGGTGCGAGAGGACAAGCGTTAGTCTACGGCTACTGTCTGTAATGACTAGAGCAAATAACGATGACGAAAAGGCCGTCATAAGATGTAATAAACATCAACAACAAACTGAAAAACACTCTCAAACACCTCCATTAATGGACAACTGATATTAGCGTTTGCATTGTCAATGACAACAGATCTGAGGTTTCATCATATTCAGCTTCAAAAACAAAGCAGTCGGAAACACATCCAGATTCGGTCCTTACCTGCACAATTATTCAAGTTGTAAACGCGACGACCACAAAATATACACGACGAGAAAAAATCTTAAAGCATATGTTTGCTTTAGGTGTTCTTTATATACGAGGTAGTAAATTCACAAAAAATATGAAAAGGTCTTTCTTCTCAGAAGAAATCTACGTGTAAAGTCTGATTCACACGACGTTCAGATCGAAATATCTGCAGCTTGTGGTGTTTTTCGGCAGATATTGTTTGTGATGTTATTGCTTCGCCGCACAGCTGATCCGCGGATCAGAATATAGAGCGGACAAAACAGCTGATTGTGATGTCACACTGACCACGCCCACTCTGGCCTCTGGACCAATCGGCGCTTTACACAATATCCAGAGCTGTACGTGAAACGGTGGGGGCTGGTGTGAGGCAGATAATGTTATCGACGACTCTCTGCGTCACTTTGAAAGACGGGAAAAATATATTTAAATATGCAGCTTTTTGCGTACTTTCAGTCGAGTCACACGCACTACTTTACTATGTTTTGCATTGTTGCTGAGATCAAGAACTTCAAATGCAAAATAAAAGTGTATGGAAATACCGACTACTTGAAAAACACATTTTGAGTCAAGATGACATGATTCGATGGTGTTATGATGCTGTAATAAAAGAATTGTTAAGCGATAGAAGTTCAGATTTCTTTTATTACAGAATCTCATCGTGGCCATTGGCTGCGCTGTGTATGGAGCACATTAACTGTGCTGCTCATGTAGTAATAGGATCGTAGCTGTGCTTGTGTCATCAGCGTGTTACGTGAGCTCTGTGTGTTTGTAAATATTGCTTGACCCTCCCTATCTTCACATTCCTCTCATGGCGGAGGAGGGAAATAGACTGCCACGTGTCAAAATCAACCAATCAAAAACACGCTCTTAATATTGACATGTCAGCAGCCAGTTACAGATCTTGATAGATGACTTTGGCATTTTCAACAAGCTTCTCTATGTGTATTGTTTCAAAGGAGCTTTACAGAAAACATTCCAGTTAAAGAAAACGATATAAAATATCTATAAGCACATGGTGAGCAAACTAAAGGCGAAGTAAGAAAAACTCTGTGTCAGATTTTCATCCATGTAAAAAGTCACATTTTGATAATGTAATAAAGTGCTCTATTTCACACACATTTTTTGTATTTAACATACTAAAATTATTCTTAAGTATGTCTAAAATAATCTTAAGAACTTCTTAGTGTAATCAACTGAGCTATTCTGAGCTTGAATATCATGCTTGGATATGTTCATACTCTCTCTGTATGAAAAAGATGTATTTAGTCACCACCTGTAGTACGCTTCACCGGTGTGAGGTGTGATATGGCTCTGGTTGCATCAGACCAGTCTTAGACCCCTGAAGCGCAGGTTCAGCAGGTGCACAGTGATGTACGCCTCCACCTAAGTGTAATGCGGGTATAAGGACACTATGTGCTGCTGTTTGAATGTTATCTTTAGCCACCTGTACACGACCCATGACTAAAGTTAGACCTTTCACATTCATGACCATCAATGCAAGTCAATGATGGAGGAAATTCTAATCCGTTTGCTTTAAATCTGTATTTGATAAATGCACTGTAGCTATAGCTTCATACAGCTATGAGGATCTATTATATTCTCTGTCCTGGAGAACTGTGTGTGTGTGTGTGTATACACAAGGTTAGAGATAACAGAGTGATAGAAAGAAAGCTGTTTTAAGAACAAACACCAAAACAACTGATGAGCGCTCTCTCCTTGACTGTGTCTTTGCTTTGATGTTACCTCCATGGCCCACTTCACTTTTCTAGTATCCCCACTAAAAACACACACGTGTTGTCACAGTGACCACAGTCAACTTTGTGAAGTGCTTCCTATCTCAGAGAAGATGAGAAGCGGGGCAAAGCCTTGTTACATAGCAAACATTCAGTCTTAACACGGTGGAAACACACAAAACACAAATGCAAATGAGTGTGTGTTTGTGGGTGAGGTCAGTTCTCTCTCATTTTGTTCAAACACATCTGAGCAACATTCATGGACGATAACAATTTACGTTCAAATGTGCCCGTGCTTGTTGGTCCACTAAATGCATATAATAATAGTCCTTCTCAAAGTATTATGTCTTATTGTCTACTGCCTACATACAGACATGTAGAGACTTCATATTATCACAATAAGGAAACTGATTGTAATGTGTTGACATGTATAGTTAATGTAGAAAGTTACATTTGATGCTTTCTGTGACATTTATTTCAGATTTTTGGATGAATGATTGTTTTCTTATAAGGCAGTCTTACACATTTTGTCTAGTGCTGATGTTGATTTTAGGAACATGTGCCCATATTTATCAAGCTTCTCAAAGTGCCATTTTAGTCTTAAGTGTTGAGAATTCATGAAATGTACTCCTACTTCCAATCTTAAGTATAAAAGCCGATGGAACCGTATCGTTCCACATTACACATGCATAAATTCGGTACTCTCCTGCATAGGCGAGATTGCTTGTGGCACTTTTTTAAAGTATGAATTTGCGAAAGGCATTTATTAATTAAACAACATACAAAAATATTTTTTCATAATCGAATTTGTTCGTTTAACAAACTTCTTTTTGCGCAAGTTAAAGGCACGAAGTCCGGACATGTCATTAATGCTGCGCGCACTCGAGATATGGATCATCAGCACTGTTGCGCGTTCTCGCTACGCAGTACTGGATCGTTGTCTTGTTATGATCTATCTAATGGATTTGCAAGATTCTTGCCTGTTTTGCTGTATTGTTCTCAATGGTATGTGTGATTTTACATGCAAGAAAAATGTATACCGACAATAACATTGTATTTTAAGCAAAACTACTCGACTAAAGCAAATAAAAATAACTTTCAGCACCGGTTTAAAACGGGTCATTTGGAATGGTGGATTCGGTGAACAGCGAAGTGTCGTAAATTATCTCTAAGATCTCTTAAAACACTTAAGATTAAAGCTGTGGCCCAAATGACATACTATACACTATGCACTATGCACTATGCACTCAGCTGTCTAGTATATGAATTTCAGAAGAGTAGGCTGCGTCCACATACGCGCGTGCATGGGACAGGAAGGAAGCGCGCAAGTGTATCCAATGTCTTGAAAACGCCAAAGGGCAGTGCGCTTAACACACACTAAACACAACAACACACACTAAACCCAACAACACACACTAAACCCAACAACACACACTAAACCCAACAACACACACTAAACCCACACTAGCTTGAATACCGCTTCGGAGCGGTATTAAGGCTAAGCGTATCCCATCATGCATCATGTTCTGGATACGAATCATGAGACTTTTTGTTCGGGTCTCGCGAGATGTTTCGGAAAGCTTTCCAGTGTATGTTATACTAATACTTTTAAGGTTATATGTTTATTTATTCTATGTTTGGCTAACATGTGTTTTTCTTTTGTTTTTTGATACAATACAAATAAAGTGCTATACAAATAAATCTGACTTGACTATATAATTGCATATAATTTAATAGTAAAACGTAGTGTTACATATTTTATTGGTGAAAACTCCAGAATTACGTATTTTGTAAAACTGCTGTGTATGTGATAATTAGAAACCCAACAATAATTAACGTTACATGTTTGCACTTTCTAAGTGTCCCATCTGGTTATAAATACTACATGCTTACTTGGGATCTTCACGCCCACTAGAACAGTAGTCCAAAACAGAAAATACGTCATGAACGTAGTTTAGTGGTCAAGTGCAAAGACCGTAAGTGGGGGTATTTGGACGCAGTCGTAGTATCGTCCCAAATGGAATACTAAACGGTTTTATACTAACCGAAAGTATATCGGTTTCCCAGACCAGCGCCAATGACATCAATCGCACGCCTAAATGCATGTGGATAAAAAGCTACTTGTGCAATGTTCATTTAATGTAGTGTTTATCTGTTTTGCCCATCATTACTTTAGTCATTATCCGGTCGAAGCGTGTTTCCCTCTGGAGGAGAGTTTCGCTCGAGCAGCTCCTGATAGCCCCGCCTCCTTTCTGCTACGTAAGCGTAAGTGCGACTGTTGAGTGCGTGAAGGGTCCACAGTTTCACACTTCATATTTTCGGTCGAGAATGTGCATCATCATCCTGGTACTGACAGTGCACTTCTTTTTCATTATTTTCAGTGTGAACGCACTACTCACACTATTTATACTACAAAATGGCATAGAATAGTGCACAAGTGCTTTAGTCTCACACTTCACTTCAATTACGAGTGAGATGCTTTATTAATGACTTTTAGGTGCAGCTTTGAGCCAAGACTTTTTGATTCTTAAGTTGATTCTTAGCAGTGTTCTTGTGAGTAATTCTCAGAAGTTTGATATATAAGGGCTCTGATCCCGGGTTCTTTGAGCGATGAGACACATTTCCTTCCCTCCTCCTCGTGGTGTTCTCCAGACATCTGTCTGATGTGTGTCTATACAGACTAGAACAAGCCGTCCCAGTGAAATGGCCTTGGCAAGAATCTGAAGAGAGAAGAGACCCTGCTCACTCGGGATCAAGCTTCAGCGGAAACACACTTTCACCAGGGAACAAACTGTTTTAACCTTGTGACCGACCAGCGTGCTGTTAGTTCACGATTTAAGGTCAACAGATTGTAAATTCACACCATGGCTTTGCCGAGCTCCTGGATCCATTTAGGAAAGAACATATTATTGTAAATAGGCTTACATGTTAGAACGATGTTTGACTAATATTCACCTGATAGAGACCAATTTCACAATTGAATGGATAAAATCTCTTATAATTTCCAGTGTAAACATTACATATACTTTTACACCCAGGTACAAGGACAGCGTTGTGAGCAGCAGCGGGTGAGTGTTAACCTCGGATCACATAACCTTTCGCTGCCCCGTCCTAAAATATCCTGTCTTCTCTTACCCTAAGCCTAGCCTGATAACATGAACCTGTACGTGGTCCGAAGACTGTGCCAAACACTGAAGAACGCTTGCAGAAACATTCAATATAAAGAGCACAGATACTATGTGAAGAACATGTACAGACGTCGAGTGCTGTTCATATAAAACACAGTTTGCACATGGTTATATCTGGCTTTGTTCTAGAGGTCTAGTTGAACCTGTATCTTAAGCTTTCAATGATCTCCTATGAAGCAATGTCAGATGTAAGGCGTATTGATCAATAAATGACCTTGAGATGTCTTCACAGTGAATACAGGGTGCCAGAAGTATCTGGGAAGTTCATGGATGACATAACTGCATTACTTTCCTTTGATTGGAGATCATTCACAATGCCTGGGAAAAGTTTAGATGGTAAAAAAGCCCTGTTGAAAAAACAGCATATGCTGGTTAGGTATGTTTTAAAGCATGGTAACTGATTTGAGCTGGTTTTAGCGGGTCATGTGCTGGTCCCAAGCAGATAGCTCTTTTTTAACACAAAAAATCTGTAAAAGTAGGGCACAACATACTGTATTAATATGTTTATATCATTTTTTGTATTCATTTTTACAGTTGTTTTACCTGTATTTTACATTTTGCACTGCATTAAATTACATTTTAACATTGACAGAATTTTCCGTAAAGTAAAACTGGTACTGTACTGGTCATTTTCTGCAAGTACCTTATCCGTTTTTTAGAGGATATTTTCACATTGTAGCTCAGGAACAACAGCTAAGAACCAGCATGAACCACCATGCTTAAAAACATACCTAACCAGCATATGCTGTTTTTTCTACAGGGAGCACAAGCATTGTGTGTTTACAAATGACACTTGCTATGAAATTTTACCTTCAAACACAACACAGCACAAAGCATGTGGTTCTAAAAACGCACAACCACACATAATCATGTAAGAGCAAATAGAAAGTACAGCCCGCAAGTGTCAAGAACACATTAGATTAGTGCAACAGGCTGAGATGGTGGAGTTGTCATGATGCAACGAGCATCTGCACAGCAATGATAAGAGACGGCCTGCGATTCGTCATTTGGACCGAGAGAGGTTGAAGAAGAGAGAAATGGACCCGGAAGGTTATTTCTGCTTTTATTTGAATATCTCTCCTCATCAGAAGACGATCTGCCTGTGTGGTGGCCATTTTAAGATTGGCTGTTTAACTTATATTTTATATATGCACTATACATAAAAAGTAATACAAATGTGAATGTAGAATATCCACAATATATTTTCATACAATATATTATACGTAGGCCTATATATGTGTACATTTTACATGATGTGCAAATGCAGTTTTGTATGTATATTTTGTGTCCATCTACAGCTTCACAGTTCTGACTCTCAGGTTTCGCAGTTTGAATGAAAACTACAGAAGATTGCTGCGGTCTGCTGGTGTGTGAGAGTTATTTCCTGTCACGCACGGGCTGAAGCACGTGCTCGTGCTCGTTAGTGATGGGAGGTCTGCTTCTTTTCTGCTAACCGCATCTTTTGGACAGTTCGTTTCAGTGCACCTGTTCAGCAATAATGACGTCATTAGGTTACACTTAGCACATTCAAATATTTAATTCAGTAATCACAACTTCTTTCAGTTAACACATCATCGGTATGATCTGACATGTTTCTCACATTTAAGTTTTAAGGACCCAAATAGAGGCACGCTGATGTGCAAACTACGAGATTTTAAGTCTTAAAGATATAAAGTGAATAAATTAACCTTCATCAGCGTTTTACAGAAACAATATGATCCAGCCATAATCCAATACCATTTATCAGTTATTAAATAAGCGTACGTTTTGCCAGATTGTTCCACTATTTAAGTCCTCGGTTCACGTGCGCTCATAGCACATGAGTTCCTTCACTGAACTTAAAATGAGGCCTTCAAAGAACACAGCCCCCGAATTGGGACACAGCTCATGTGACTACTTCGTAGGCTACTTAAATTCAAATGTTCAAAAAGCCCTTGTGGGTTGTTGAGGTGTATTGCTTTGCATGGAATTGTTTGGTTGTAGGAGTTTATTGTTGCAAGAATTTGAGACTCATGGAACCTGTCGCATAGAGATGCTGTTGAGATGTGGAAACACTTTCATTTGATTTCTCTCAATAAGGTGATTAATATATTTGCCTTCTGTGTAAATCATCAAAAGTCCTACTTAAATCACTATCTCTGGGAAATGATATATATGGCTAAATATACAGATAGACAAAGGCTATGGTTTCAAGTGGACCCTAAACTACATGATAATTAGATGTCTTGTCACTTATGTGTAGACACATCATCTGCATCATGCTCTTCATCTGAAACAGCTATGGATTTCCCAGAGCTTCAGGATATAAGGAGCACCTGCATTGTAGTTAAAGAGCGACTTGTGAGATTCCAGCAACAAATTGGCGAACCTTCTTATAAATTACAGCAGGTGGTGGACACGCGCTGGAACAGCACATTTCACATGCTGTCTAGACTGTATGAGCAGCGTGAACCAGTTGGTGGTGCACTTGTGTCACTGAGGACGGATTTGGTTGCTCTGTCCTCAGCTGAGCATCACATCATCTCTGATGCCTTAGTCTACTGTCTCCACTAAAAGAGGCAACTGTTGAACTTTCAGCAGTAAAACTGTCTCTAGCTCCAAGGTCATTCCCCTCAACCGCATGTTGAGGCATGCTATAACAAACAAAAAACAGCAAGAAGGGACTGGTGAGAAGCCAGCACAGCTCTGGAAAAACATTAGGACCCTTTTGTCTGAGAGGTTAGCTCATTATGAGACATTTAGCCAAATGTACCTTGCCACTCTTCTGGATCCACGTTTAAAACCGGCCTTTTGCAACCCATCCAGAATGAAGTCAAACGCTGACAGCTGAAGTGAGTGAAGCAGCATCTGACCCAATGCCAGAGCCTGCAGAAACATATTGTGTACCTTCTCACTGTTTAACTTACAGGCCTGTGGGATCTTCTTGATCAAGGGGTGATGGAAACACGAAGGTTGAAGAGCGCCACCACCAATTCCACCATAGAAGTCCAGCGCTATCTGAGTGAACCCAACATGCCCAGCTCTGAAAATCCACTTCAGTTTCGGTCACAGCACAAACACATTGACCCACATTTATACAAAATGGCCCTATGCTGTGTGTGTACCCCTGCCTCTTCTGTGCCTTGTGAACCTGTATTTTCTAAGGCTGGTGAAGTGGTCAGCAAGAAGAGAAATAGGCTCACTTACTGTTCCTAAATAAAAATCAAACATCATAAGTTACTCATAAATATGATCAATAATCACAATGCATTTCTTCTGAGCTCTCCACAAACAATAGCAGTAGAAATATTTGTATTACACTATGCATGCATTTAATAGCAATATCACTGTCATTTACATAATCCTACTTTTACTAAGCACTTTTACCCAATTAACACACAAGCTGATGAGTTGAATCAGGTCTTGTACAGGGAAAGTAGATCTACTTCTTAATAATAATAATTACGTAGACTCTCAATAGAAAAGAAATGGATTCAATGTTTTACATTATCCTCGTAGTACGGCCCTGCGAGGTGCCTGTTAGAGGAAAAAACATGACCTGCAAATCCGTGGCCACAGTTTTGTTATTTCTGAAATCTGTAACGTTACCCATAAAAATGTATAAACCATTGATGCCTTACAAATCTAATAAAATACAGAATTCATTTACTTTACAGAAAGTTGTGAAATATTTTTAACACACTTCAAAGTAAAATCTAATATCAACAATAATATCAAGAAAGTAAAGCATATTTAAATTTATTCAATTCTTTTTTTCCAGTGGAGAATTGTTGTTTATTAATAAATAATTCTGAACACTGAACATGCCTTCTAGGTCAAAATTGACAGATTATTTTAATTGAGTTTTTTAAATTCATTTATTATTATTACAGATATAATATATATATTTTGTGGATTTGGTTACTTTATTTTGGTTACCTTTTATGTGTCGGTTAATATAATTTCAAAACTTTAAATTAAATATTTAAAAAAAGTAAAGCATAATTTAATTATGAGTGAGTATATCTTTCTTCAGTGCACCGTCTGGTCTTAAATGCAGCACATGTAGTGTGTCATAACAGGACTGTCGCAGTCACCTTGTACTGTTTTCAGTGGCGGGCATGACTAATGGTCACTTCAAGGTGTATTTGCTCAGAATGTATGAGCGGTCAGTCCGTGCGCTTGTCACCGGGGGCTCTGCTATTCACCTCTTTTGCATCCTTGGGCCTGAGGCTTTGGAGGCCCCCAGCAGTCCCACACCACAGGGTACTGGCCCCAGTGAGCTGTGCTCCATAATTCTGCAGTTTAAAAAGTGTACTCACTGCATGTATACATGTCAGCATTCGTGACCCCAGGAAATCAAATCCAAAATCCTGGAATTCTGTGCCATATACACCGCTGAGCTACAGGGACATCACAAGAACAGTTTTAATGCTTATTGTGGCGATAGTGACCATTCAGTGAACCATCTGCTGTAAAGGGTTACAAGAGTTGTACATGTCAGACTTGCTTTCGAACACATTTATTCCCCAGTTGTGAGTACTTTAAAAGTGTGATGTTATTTGCTTTTTTCCTTGCAAACCAGTATGCCTTGTCCAACATGTGTGGAGATTTTCACACACTAGGTGCCAAAAACACATGGTGTGAGTCACTCAGCATCCAAGCGCTGCCGGTCATCTGAGGACATTGGTTTGTTTATGTAAGAGTCGGTGGTGTTTTGATTGAGGTCGAGTCCAGAGGAACAGCAGACAGCTCATCATGGTAGACACAGGTTGTTAAGTTAAATTCCTGGGCTCCGCTGTACAAAAGGAGCATTTCACCATATGTTTCAGCTCAAAATCCCCAGGGGTCCGCCTCTACAGTACCTTATCATGCCCATGCTGTGTCCGGAGGGGCTTGTGGAGACCAGCACCTCCCACTGCCCCTCCAGCCCTACGCAACCGCTGGGTTCCTGTGAATTTCTGCTTCTCCAGGTCAATGACATTAGGTTCGGCGTTCTCATGTCGGTTGTTCTGACAATCATCACACTGGATGGAGAGAAACTATATCTTTGTATGATAGAACATCTATAACCCATCATTTACATTTAGTCATGTAGCAGATGCTTTAATCCAAAGTGATTTACAAAGAGTTTAGGGAGCAATAAGCGATATGTTATACAGGAGCAATAATACAATCGGTGTCAATACAAAGTTACTGTTTTCATCAAAAGCGAGACCACTACTGTTGAGAGAAAGAGAGTTTTTTTCATTTGTCTATCAAGTATTCACAGAAGAGATGGGTTTGAAGTTGTGAGAGATGTGGTTGACCGGACCGAGTTAGGAAGAATGTGCACCAGGCAGGAGTTGTGAATGAGCGGTAAAGAGAGTAAAGGTGAAAAAAGTTAATTCTAATGAAATAGCACAACACTCTGTACATGTACTGACCCACATAAAGACAAATGGTGTGTAACAGACGTGTCAATGTGCACGACAAAAACAACTACATGTCTGCTATGCAAAAGAAAGCTAAACTGTTTCTAGCATCGAAATTCTTTCGAGCTATTATTAGAAACTACACAGAATATTTGTTTGTTCAAAGATTTGTTTGTCACTTCGCACTATTAAAGCGAATTACAAACAACTCAAAAATTTACAGTCCGTTACGCATTCATAGGCATGTTAAAGGTATAGTTCACCCAAAAATTACTGATGTTCTGTTTTTACATTTTTACATACATTTCTCTGTTCTGCTAAACACAGAGGAAGATATTTGGAAGAATGTCAGTAACCGAACTGATCTTATCCCTATTGACTCCCGCCGTGTTTATTTCCCCTACTATGGCAGTAAATGGGGGACGAGATCTGTTTGGCTACTGACATTCTTCCAAATATCTTTCTTTGTGTTCAACAGAGCAATGACACTCGTACAGGTTAAGAGTAGATAAAGACAGAATCTTGAAGTGTTGGGTGAACTATCCTTTTGCATCCCAGTTCTAAGCCAAGCGAGTCATATTTCTTTATGTAACGCACACTTAATTCATACACGCGGCCGTGGAAGTAAATGATGAACTCGTGACTCATACATGGGGGCTTCATGAAGCTGGAAGGCTGGTGAGAGTAAATGAGCTTTTCATGGCTCCCTCTGAGGCACACAAGGAAAACATCTGTTCTCAAGCGAGGACATTTCAGTGCTTTATATCCTCCCTGTGCGCGGGTCAAAAGATCATCTGCACTCCGGTCACAGAACACAACCTGTGGCTGTTGTCTACTGACAAGCATAAAACGCATCAAATTAGGTGAAAGCCTCATTTAACACTAACGTCTTTTGTGGAAAGAACCGAGCCTTTCATGACGCTCTTACAGGAGTCTTTCACGCATTTGGAGCGTTTGAATTGTAAACAAGTATGGAAGATGTTTGCATTACTTTGTATGCACGTGTCATTGGACATAAAAGCTTTACAGAGACAGAAGTTTATATTTTAGGTAGATCCTGCAGATGCCTAGAGACATACACTTGGGGTCAAAGTTATTTCTCGGAAAATAAAAAACTGTTGTAGCATTTGAATATAATTCTTATATAATAGCCCACAAGAGTATTTTGTGGTTTGACTGTAATGGAATAGCCTGGTGTGGCCGACCCTCTACAATGGTTTTCATTTACAAAACGGCAAGAACACACGTTTCTAAAGGGAATGTGCTGGAATGTGTCTGCTGATGGGCAGCCTGTGGTGCTCGTTTAACCCGCGTCTGATCGGCGTCGCTGTTTAAGAGGCGCTAACATGCGCCACATTGCAGACTGTAGGAACAATGCATCGCGCACACAGACACACACACACACACACACACACACACACACTCACACACACACACACACACACACACAACACACACACACACACACACACACACACAACACACACACACACACACACACACACACACACACACACACACACACACACACACACACACAACACACACACACACACACACACACACACAACACACAACACACACACACACACACACACACACACACACACACAACACACACACACACACACACACACACACACACACACACACACAACACACACACACACACACACACACACACACACACACACAACACACAACACACACACACAACACACACACACACACACACACACACACACACACACAACACACACACACACACACACACACACACAACACACACACACACACACACACAACACACACACACAACACACACACACACACACACTCACACACACACACACACACACAACACACAACACACAGACACACACACACAACACACACACACACAACACACACAACACACACACACTCACACTCACACACACACACACACACACACACAACACACACACACACACACACACACACAACACACAACACACACACACACACACACACAACACACACACACACAACACACACACACACACACACACACAACACACACACACACAACACACACAACACACACAACACACACACACACAACACACACACACACACAACACACACAACACACACACACACACACAACACACACACACACAAGTGCTGCTTACAGACGCGCGCGAGCACACTCAACACACTCTCCGTCTAACACGTTCACAAAAACACATTCATTGGCGAAGTTTGATGGACTTTTAGCCCCTTTCTCAATTTGCGCGTAAGTAATAAATGATCAGTGAACGCGCCTGAAGGCAGAACAGCTTTTGTTCAGAAGAAGCCCACGAGCGTCTTCCTCGTGTCCCGCAGGGAGACTGTGTGTGATGATGAATGATAAAAACGAGCGATGCACCAAACCAGTGTGTTGTAGATCGAGTCAAACACGAGCCCTTTAAATATAAAGAAATTCACCCGGAAGAAAAGTTTCATTATTAAGTCTTTAAAGCAAACTGTGCAGGTGATAAAAACACTGAGCTGTGCTCTACGAAGCCTATGATGAGTTTATTCAGCAGTGCCTATAACATTGCGTGGTGTTTATCACTATGACGTGAATCATTGAACCGTTTAATTTGATAGCGATTACAGAAAGTTAATATTTCTATTATTTGGACGAACTGCACAGTATCATAAAACTGATGTGAATTTTTGCGGGATGAATGCAGTTGTGTGTTCCGCAGAGGCACCTGCGGGAGGCCAGGTTGTGGGAGGTTCTGATGGGCGTGGACAGAGCTCGAAGCCCCGCCCATTTCCCAGCTCAGCATCATAAGAAGGGTCCCGTCTGCGCTGAATGGCTGTAGTATCCTGGAGTTGAACATTGGACATCTAAAAAACAACACTCCAAGCTTCCTACGTTTCTGTCTGTGGAAGATACTGTTCTATTGTAGAGAACAGCCCGTAGTTGTGATTTTCGAGGAACTTTCCAAAGATGCCACGTTCATTTCTGGTCAAGAAGTATTTCTCCAACAAGAAGCCTAACTACAGTGAGCTGGAGAGTCAAAGCGGTGAGTGTGCTTTCTTAGGAGCTGCTTGTTTTCTGTGTAATTGTAAGCTGCGTAATATTCATGTGTGACCGAAATAAACCTAAAACTTAAACTTGAGCTGGCACCGTCCCATGACATTCTTCACCACGCGTGCTTTTGGTTAAATGGCATTATTGGCATTATCATGGATAACGTGAAGTGTTGTAATTGTGTGTAATTTAAAACCGGACCCTGTTTCTTGATCTCTTCTCCAGATGAACGCAGTGCAAATCTCCCACTGTGTTTCCCTCCGTATGACATCGCCACCAAAGAAGACCATCCTGTGGTGCCCACCTACCCCTCTCTTCTCGTGTGGAGCACCGACGCCTTACCCCTCAACTCTCCTCCTGGGCCTCTAGACCTGAGCTGTCAGTCCAGCTCCAGCAGCGGAGAGGAGGACGACTGCCGTACGTCCGATCCACCCAGCCCGGATCCCACCGAGCGCTTCCAGTGCGCCCACTGCGGCAAGAGCTGCAGCAGCCCGGCCGCTCTGTCATGCCACCAGCTCACACACTGTACCGCACGTCAGGAAGCGTGCATTACCGTGACGGCAGTCTCCGGCACTGCCACAAGGCCAGCGTTTCACTGCAAGCACTGTCCTAAAGAGTACAACAGTCTGGGGGCCTTGAAAATGCATATCCGTTCACACACACTGCCCTGCGTGTGCACCACATGTGGAAAGGCGTTCTCCAGACCCTGGTTACTGAGGGGACACATCCGCACACATACCGGTGAGTAAAGATGTGTTTTGAGACCGCGAGTCTCGCTATGGTTGTGACCGTACGTATGAAACGTTGGAATGTTTCTGAACCAGATTGTTTGTCTCTGTTTTAAGGCGAACGTCCCTTCTCCTGCCCCCACTGCAATCGCGCATTTGCCGACCGCTCAAATCTGCGCGCTCATCTCCAGACCCACTCTGAGGTGAAGAAGTACCAGTGTGGAACGTGCTCTCGTACCTTCAGCCGCATGTCCCTCTTGCACAAACACACCTTCTCTGGATGCCATCCATCTACTTAGAGGAAAAGACATCCTCAGGTATCAAGCCATACATGAATGTGTGAACCGGAACTCTGTCCAGTGCCTTATCTTCCACGGGCCAAAGGAGAGATTCTTCCTTTTCTACCAGTTGTGCTTTTAGAAAGACACTTGCAATGTCTGCGAGGAAGGTTTGCTACACGCCAACTTTTTTCATTGTACTTTTGGCTCTCTGTGGATTCCCAAGATGCAACTCGGTGCCGGCGGGTCCCGGACTGTGAGGGGCAGCTGCTGAAGTGTGTGTGATCTGAGGTCATCTCTCACCGAGATCTCCACACACTTACAGAGATGTATTGAGACAGCTGTCGCTGTGCCGACCTGTCCACTAAAGCTCTCAGGGTTGTTGGCTTGGTGTTTCAGCCCTTCTGTGATTATGACTGAAGACCATAACCAAAGGCCTGTTTTAAGAAGAAGTTCGATTCGATTTTGGTATTTTGTTTGGAGTCATTTGAGCTCATCATTCAGCGCCGCCTCCCGAGTTTGTCTTTTGAGCCTTGAATCTATAATACATTTACAATTGAGATTTAAAGTGTACTCTTAAAGATTTTTATACCACCCAAAAGATTGTTGTTTGCCTTTGAGAATTCATTGGAAATGTAAATGTATCATCTGGGACATACAGTATATATATATTTCAAAGTCACAATGATATGTGAAGCCACCTTTCTACATATAGTTGATGTTGATCGTATAACAAAACCAAATGCTATGCAGTCTTTTCGATTGTGTATATATTTGTATTTTTTCCAATAAAATAATTCATATGATGTGAAATGGTATCTCATTTTATTGCATGGAAATGATGTAGTCATCTTTCTATCAAAGCGGAGGATGATTTGTGTTTGTAAAGTACCGCTGAAATATATTTGGCTTTCTTTCACGACGTAAGCTTTGTGTGACAAGCGGAGCAAAAGTTGCAAAGAAAATCTTCCCTCTGCTGCGCCTCTACAATCTCGCACACACTTACGCACAGATCTTATGCACTCCTATAGGTTTGGTAGAATGATGTCTAAACTCAGTTTTTTTTTGCACATTTTGTGATTGATTCTGTTGAATGTATTAAATGTTATATAAGCAGGGTTTAGAAGTTACACGTCTACACCTTGAGGCCCACTGGATTCAGCTCTAAGCTCCAGAACCTCAATCTGTCAAACCCATAGATATGCATGCCGTAGGGGAAATGTAATAAATGCAGGAAATGCCAACGATGTGCGCTTAACGCCTGGCCAAGAGGCATTCGGTTTTGTTCAGCTCCTCCGCAGCGCACCCCTTCTTCAGCAATCTGAATCTACAAAACCCCAGTGACCTGCACACTGACGCCGACTAGTCTTGCTGGAGTAATGATGCACTTCCTGCGCTGAGGTTCAATGCTGCGGGATTTTGGTGGGGAAGATATGCAGCTTGGGGGGTCACGCTTTATCTGCCATAACTGTGACCACAGGCTCAACAGTCATTAAACTAACATCTACCTAGTAAGTGAAAGGATAGAAAAAAGGGTTCTGTGTGCACAACGAGTCCAGCTTTGGTCGGTCAGCTTGACACAGTCAACCATAAGCACGTCTTTCTTGCGGAAAAAAGTGAATTTTTATTAATGGCCATTTAAAGACATCATGTATTCTGACTGAGCATACTGACGCAACATACTGTATAAATAGCACAAATGCCAGAACGTTATACAAAATCTGAGGTGAAAAAAAGCCTATGAGCACACATTAAAGGGGTCATAGGGCGCCATCACATGTTTTCTTGTGTCTTTGGTGTGTTATAAGTTGCTCTTGCATGTATTAGACACGTACAATTGCAAAAAAAAATTGTATCAGAACAAAAGAGTCATTCTATCTAAAAGTGAATGCTCACCCAGACCTGAAACACCTCGTGTAACCACACCCCACAAATCTACATCAGTTGGTGGTCTGATTTGACTAAGACCCCCCAAATGTATACTCAAGTAAGGTGGTGTACCTGTGAGTACAATTGAAGAGGAACCTGATGTTCCAAATATGGTCAGAGGCGTTACATTTCCATCACACGCTTGCAGTATTCCACCAATCTCTACACACTGGTTAACTGGCCAATCACAGCACACCTCGCTTTTCAGAGAGGAGATACATACATGCATGGTATGTGGAAAACACAGTGTTTTTTAACCTTATATACACATTCATTTATATTTACATTTATACACATTTCATTATATCTAAAACAAACCATAATATTCGTTTAAGCCATGTCATGTGACCCCTTTAAAAAAAGCATAACACTGCCCTTAACAAAGCTGATTTAAACCCTCCGAAATGCCTTTCCATTGTGTGTGTGTTTGTATGTGTGAGTTATGATTTGCTGTAGGATGGGCGTTCGGTAGACTGCAGTCTTTTGGGCTTTTGGGTATGATGTGGTCGGCCTGAGACGTAGACATGAGGTCAGACATGGAGGATTGAGCTGGTCCTTCAAAGACAGGGAGTCGAATTCACAGAAGACTACTATGTGGGTGGCAAGATGAATGACATCATTGTGTTTAAACCCTCGAAGGGGCGCAAAATTGCAAGAATGCCACCAAAAAACGATTCTCTTGTACCTGTGAGGAGGTGAGATAATGCTCCTGTGATGGATGGCAGTACAGTGTGTAGGATTTTCAGCTGCATGTTTAATTTGTCAGGAATGGGGCATGTGAAGGTCCAAGTGTGTGTGTGTTTCACTCAAAACACAAATACACATACAGTTACTGTTTACACACAAATACTAAGAACTGTTCTTGTGGCTCAAAGTGAATGATTTGAATAAGCTGAACAAGACTGTAAATAATCAACAATATAAAACTCAATGCCTGACTTTTTGTTGGTTTAATAGTAGCTTAGTAACAGCACAAATGACACACTTTTCAACAAGCTGTGTAATTACAGGTGACAAGAAGCAGGTGCTCGATGGTTTACACAAAAGAAAAGGTTGGTGAAATCAAATAGCGTCTCACTATTACTTTACGGGCGAACAAGTAATACAGGAGGACAGCTGCCTGAAGTGATCTTCACACGGCACCAAATACTGAAGTGAGCCACACTAGACACTAAAGGCGTTATAAGTTTGGTCACACGTCACCTCAAGTGTGTGTGCGTGTGATCACCTCCTCCGTCTTAATTGGGTTCACCAGCTAGGGAATTTCACCCTGACAGTAAAAATGATCTGAATAAATCATACAGTAAGAAACATGATGTTAATTAGAGAAAGTAAATCACCTGGTATATCTGAAAGATTTTGTGGGATTCTGATAACTTGTAGAGCTTCATACTGATTTATCAACACATGGAAGACACAGATGTATTCTAATAGAGTTTATCAACAAAAGACGTACAAGAAAACTAACAACTACCACGTGGAATGTGGAACGTTGAATAAAAAAAGCTGTGTCAAGTGGTTCCACACAACAATATTAAGTAATTTGAACAAGTAAAAATTTAGTTGTATGAACAAAATAAAAAGTAATGTTGACTAAACTTTTTTGAGTAAATCCAAACCATTCCGATTGTACCAATAATTTTAAGTTAATTAAACTCAATATTTATCATTCTCAATGCTACTTTTTGTTGTCATACATAAATTATATACAGACTAACTGCATTTAATTCAAACACAATGATCAGATGAGAAGCATCTCAGTACTGGCATTAGCACAGTTAAAGCTCATTGACTGATGTCATAGACCTCATGAACCTCTCACAGACTAAGCACATGTACCACTCTTCTAAACATGGCACCCTAAAACTAAAAAACACAACCAACTATTTCAATCCTCAAAGAACATTAAACACAAACAAGTCTTTTTTCTTTTTACCGAAAAACACTTAAAATAACCCAAAATTTCAAATGTACTGCCTTAATGCAGTCTAACGCAAAGCATGCTGGGAACTGAAAATCCCCCTTAACCAGTCATGTTGAATTAACTTGTTTTTATGAAGTAAACTCAACATTAGTTCCAATGTTATAGGGTTTTGCGTTCTACTCAACAATGTTAAGTTGACCAGTCAAACACTTGTTTAGTAAAGTTGACAAAACTTACGTTAATTCAGTGACTTGCATTCTTTATGTACTGTGAACAATGTTGGGAATTAAGAATTATCTGTTAACATATCTGATCTTCAGCTATGTAATATCAAAGATAAACTATGGCACTAATGCCAAGGTTTTTGGAAAGAGGTTTGGTTAGTGATATTTACGGTCCTCTGTGGTCGTGAGAAGTCTGGTGGTGGCAACATCTTCTACTGGTCAGGGTGAGCTGTGCTGCAATAGGGAAGAAGATGGATCCCGTTTAAATGCCTTAAAAACCAAGCCCTTAACAATCTGGGATGTGCAGATGCAGGTACCTCAAGTAAAGGTCTGCTCTCCAGAGCTCAACCTTATTACAGACGTTTGTTGCTGTCTCACTGGGCGGAAGACTCAGAACGCAGCTTATCTGATGTAGACAATTGGTGAACGGCCTGGAGACCCAGAACTTTGGTCATTCTGCTACTGCATCTCTAGAATGGAGACTCAGAACCTGAGTGTCTGTTATGCCTCTCCAAAGGAGAACGGAGAAGTCAGAACAAAGAGTTTTCTGCCAAAAAGGTACTTTTATCCTTTTCAGATAAGGAGGAGTGTAGTGAGGTTCAGTAAAAGGAAGGAAGGAGGCGGGAACCGGAAGACACTTAAACAAAGTTTTAATATAAATAGTAACAGCTGGCGGCCCCTCACGGCCGACCGCCGGCAAACAAAACAAAAACACGGAAGTAAAACACAAGAACATAAATACAACCGTAAAACATGTTCGGGCCCGATCCTCTCTCTTCGACAGTCCAGTCGCTCGTTCTCTTATATGCTCCCGATCTCCTACGTGATTCGAGACCGGTGCGCGCACAGCTGGCGCTCATTAACATTTACTCACCGGTCTCGAACCACGGTCTCGCCCCGCCTACTCCACTACAAGGAGATTGCATTTTCCATCATGGCCATAAGAGAGGAGGCCTTCAATGAAGCTGTGGCCCTGGATTGCATTGCTTAGTGCTGTTCTCAACCTTTTATTTTTTTACTTTTTTTCGAGTTTATTTTCATTCTCTAGGTCATTCACTTCTCAAGGCCGAAGAGCATAGATCATGCAAGAACGGAAACAGTTTGTCAGTAACATATAAACACTGACCTCTCTGCAGTACTGATAAAGAACATAACAAGTGTGTGCGTAGTGCAGCATGCCCTGCATTCAAATTACAGAGAGAAAGAGAGAGTGAGAGAGAGAGAGATAGAGAGAGAGAGAGAGAGAGAGAGAGAGAGAGAGAGAGAGAGGAAGAGAGAGAGAGATAGAGAGAGAGAGAGAGAGAGAAGCTCAAACCTGGCTGCAAGATATGTCAAGTCCTGCCACGACCAAAGAACAACCAGCACAATACAAAACAACACTGACAGGACAACACACACAAACTGACACTATCAGCCTCATTGATCACTTTAATTAAAACTCTTTTCTGTTTATATTGAGATGTATATATATATTTTTACTTATAGACTTTTAATGTCTTAAGTGTCTTAAACTTTAATTCAACAAGGGTGAGACCTAATTCATTTCCCTGGTAAACCACATCCATCCACTCATCCTTTAAACCAGTCTGTCCTTTTATACGGCACGAGACGAATGGTGCTCATCCAAGCATCTCGGGGCACGGGTGGATAATGAACATTATGCCACAAATTCTGTCCATAGAGCTTAACGTTACCTTGAATATTTCACAATAATGATATACTCTCCTGCTCATGTGGTAACTGTAGCCTTTACGTTCATCTTTACAATAAACTTTATTTGTGTAACAAGCTCGCATTTGTATGTATATATAAGCATGTAATGTGTTAAACGGCATTTACGATTGCATGTTAGCTAAAATGTTAGCAAGCGTTACAAAATAATATTTATTTAATGTTATACATTTTGTGTTTTACTACGGCATAATATTTGTGAACCTTTCTGTTTCAAGTTGCTTTGTCGCAGAATAAATGTAAAAGCAGTCCCTTTTTAATAAGGCTCGATTCACATTTCACGTATTTCTGCCCGCATCTTTGTTATTTTAAATGTAGTCACGCGCAAATATGTAAATAGTTCAACTTTCCAGAGTGCGTATTTTCAGCACAGTTTTTTTTGGAAGCGAAACGTGAATCGTGCATAATGCAGGCTTAATTGAATTACAATTTAGGAAAAATATGGCAGTTGAGAAGTATTTTCTTCTCACGAATGCTTTGTGAACCCGCCCCTGGTCTCTGTATGCAACAGTAGACATGCATTGCCTTTAAATGGGCATATTTGAGCAGTGATGTCCTTGTGTTTTTGAGCTTGAACTGGTGCTTTAGAGAGCTGAGTCATAGCGGATCAGGTTTGAGCCAGGAGCTGTTATGATGGTTTGGATTACTAACAGAGTTCTGGGTGACTCGTGCATGAGAATTACCCTCATACTTTGGCTCCTGCGGTATTGTCTCTCTCTCTCTCACTTGTGGAGATGTAATTCATTTTCTTTTCTCTCATTTCTGACTCTTTATGCACATATAACCATTGGACAAAAGCCATCTAGAACCAATTGCGAAGTCCAAACAAGCATTGTTTGGGAAAAAAAGGAATTCAATGGCAAACAGTATAACATTTGGTCAATAGGCTTAATAATCAAACATGCTTTTGCTTTCCGCTCACTTGCTTGTGTTTTGAGAGCTAGGCGTCGATCTTGTATCTGTTAGTGTTTCAAATTGATTGGCAAGTAAAAAGAGAAAAGACCTTTTAGGAGAACTTTTACTAGTTGGGTAATAGCCTACCAATTATTTTGGAGCATCAGTATTAAAAGTTTTATTTATAAACTCAAATGTCTCAGCAAATCTGATTTCTTCATCACTGAAAACATGACTTTCTTACTTAGTATTTTTGTCAGTGCATTTTTTGCAGTGATGACACGCAGCAAACATGTTTTGAGACCTTGATATTTCTGAGAGGAATTGCCGAAACGACGTCTGTTGAGATGTGTTTCTTAGTCTGGTACAATGAGATTTTGTGCGTGTTGCACCTGCAGAGAAAACACCTGCCGTCTCCCCGTGAGCACGCCGCAGGTATTCAGGGCCTCAGGAAAAGCTTTGGTTGATTTGAAAGATGCAAGGTGCACTTTTGTTCTGATCCGAGACCTGCAGCATTTTACTACTCTATTGTTCACACACGTACACGCACACACACACAACACACACGTGTCCTGAAGAGAGCCTGCAGGTTTGTCGTCGCACCTGCCTGAAATGCACACCTTCTTATCTCGTCATCAGAAGGCCTCTCACAACTGCTCCATACATTCTTAGTCCGAGACGCTTGAAGGTTTGGTATCCTTTTACTATGACTTATGTCAGCGTATTATATTCTTCTTCATCCTAAAAGCATATCTGCCATTGATCTGTTGAGGATACTGGTGGCATTACACACCTCATGCTGGAACATATGGAAGCCAGTGGACCGCTGTTCATATTTGTGGATTCGTTTTACGAAAAAAAATCTAACAAAATGTTCATAAGATAGAACAATCACAAATCCTAAACAACAAAGAATTAACTTCTTCTAGTCTCCTGAGTAAGCCACTCCTGTGATGGGACCTCTTCTGAATGAACTTCACAAAAAGACAAATATTGCAACGTAAACATTTGGCATCAAACGATTTATATGAGCTATGCTGTCTGCATTCGTTTCATTCGTCGGTTTTGATCTCAGGGAATAAAAACATTGGAGACAATACAGACAAGTGGATAAGCTAACGGAGAGCCGTGAACAAGAGCAAAATCTGAGCAAACCTGTATACATGTGACCGTGTGAGAGTTGGGATGTTTTCTGCACAGAAGGCAAAGACAGGTGGACAGAGAGGAGACAGAAGGTGTCTGTGACCTAAGGATCCGGTCAGGTGGGTACACACCTGTCTCCTTTTTAGGCAAAAGATTCTGGTTACACAAGAAACAGAGGTAATGTCTCATTCAAAACAGAGAAAAAAGTCAGTTTCCCCCTTTTTTTAAGAATCACAGCATCTACGTATATGCTCACACAGATCATTGAGCTGAGACGGATCTCAGTGTGACCTGGCAGCTTGGTTAGAGCTCTCGTGAAGTGTCTCGACAGCTGTCACAGTGTAATTCTAGATTGGTCCACCTGAGCGGCGAAACGACAGGACACCCCCGTCCCCCTCCAGCTCTGTGTCTGGACAGAGGTTACTGACGTGTGTGTGAAGAGGGTCCAGCAGCACTCCCACCCTGATGAGATCCAGCGAGCTTTACCTCTCTTATCATTCCTTCTGTGTCATTAAAGCACCATTGGCTATAGCGAGTAGCAATTGCAGAAATAAGACCGACAAAAAGAGGATTTCCTTTTGACAAAAGACGTTCACTGTGGTGTCTATGAAGTAGGGTTATTTTGTGATAACCATTGTTTTACTACAGTCACCAATTTAACTGTAGTAAAACCATGGTAAATTTTGCGAGGGAAAGAGGCTAATCTTCTTTATTGTGACTTGAAAGCATTTCATATTGGCCCCCCGGGAGGACAGACCTGCTGCGACTACGTTTTGGGTCTCGATCCACCAGATAATGATCGTGTCTTGTATAGCATGTAGTGAAACAGTATCAATAGATTCACTTATCAAACATGGAAGTCATTTTGTTAGTTAATTAGTTTTTTTGTTTTTTGGGGGGGACATTCCCTCCCACAGACACACTGAGCAACAGCACAGCGCCCCCGCTTCCAGCACATGAGCCTTTCCAGATGTGCCTCCATCCGTCCCATTGCTGACAGACGCTACTAAACAGACACAACAGTTAAATGACAAAATAATGTCAACAAGAAATGATGATGAATGTTAACAAGAAACTTGTTCTCAAACTCATGCACAAACAGAAAACCCTGTACTTTGAGAAGTTGATTATATTTAATATTAAAACTAGACAGACAGGTAAACACGTGTCTTTATTTTTAGATTGAGGGTGTTATTTTTTATTAAGGGTTTTTACCACAACAGTGCTAATGCTAGGTGCACTGCTATCACTTAGGCACTAAATGGGCAGCAAACAGCTAATTGGCTTATGCATGCTCGCTTCAACACATCAAAGTGATAGAGAGAAATAGAGGAAGGAGATAACCAAAAGTTCCCGACACTTCCTTTCTTTTTCACGCACACACACTGTGCCGGCAAAAAACCTCTCTTGGTAGATATTGTTGGTCATTATTGAAATGATGTGACGTTGGCCTTGTTAGAAAATCACCTGCAGAAAACCCACTCCCATCGGCACTTTTTTTAATCCCCCTCTCACACTAATTTCTAAACCTGGCCCTTAATATCTGTATTGGATCTAATCTCTTAAACAGTTAAAGGAATAGTACACGATAGAATCATCAATGTTCCTTTTTAAATGAATGCAGTTTTTAATCTGTACATGTGTGCTTTAGAACTGAACCCACACACTGTGAGGCTTTACCAGTCACACATCAGTAACATTCTCTTTAAAATGCTTTAATTGTTTGTCAACAATGCTTCTGGTAAACTAAACGTCGGGCAATTGATGTTAGCGGGACACTCTGACGCTCTGACGCTTACATTCCTGTGAGTGTTGATTCAGTGCGTCACCAGAGACCCATTTGTGTTCCTGGGGTTGAGGAGCTCCAACAAAGCAGGGGGTGAAATCTTTAAGCCCCGGGGCAGACAGGAGGTCTGAGCTCAATGCTTTTGTGGTGTAGAGGTGACTGCTGGAATACTGTAATGGAGACCACTCTCTCTCTCTCTCTCTCTCTTTCTCTCTCTCTCTCTCTCTCTCTTTCTCTCACTCTTTCTCTCTCTCTCTCTCTCTCTCTCTCTCTATCTCTCTCTCTCTATCTCTTCTCTCTCTCTCTCTCTCTCTCTCTCTCTCTCTCTCTCTCTCTCTCACTCTCTCTCTCTCACTTTTTCTCTCTCTCTCTCTCTCTCTCTCTATCTCTCTTTCTCTCTCTATCTCTCTGTGTCTTGAAGGGATCCTTCACCCAAACTCAAATACGCAACACGATCAAGGCAATCTGATGGGAATTCATACCTATTTTGCAAAGTGGCTCATTCGTGTGAATTCCTACGATCTTATTCATATGTTTTTTATGAATTGACTTTTCCACTGTGACGTCAGGTTCCTCTATCTTCCCTTACTACTAATGAAGCAACTGAATTGTGCTTATAACCAGTTTAATTTAAATGTTATTTATTCACCCAATGGGATTCGTTTCAACATTCAATGAAATAATCAGTGGAAGAAAATAATGGAACAAGATTCAGCTGCAGATACAGTTCAAAACCCAATACCACTCTATAGGTACTCAAGATTAATATGAGATCGTAACCCGTAAATAATAACATGTGTGTTACGCCCGCTTTAAATACATATCAATGAGAATACCTGTCAAATCCCCTGGGTCTGGGAATTAGGGAATTAATGGACTGTCTGTAAACCTCTGTGGAATAATGACGAGCCTCCAGTAGGAGGAGGAGAAGATTAGGTTAATAAGTCTCTCTCAGGAGATTGATGGTGAGAACATGCAGAGTTTAAGAAGGAGACCTGTGAAGCTCAAATGAGCAGCATGGTAAAACAGCAAGTGCACCAGAGCTGGGGGCTGTCAGGGGGCGTTAGGCACCTTGCAGCAGCTGGTCTCAATTATCCACCCAGGAGCCGAGGGATACATGGGGCTCGGGGGGCACGGGGGGCGAGACCACTGGCGCCGACAGAAGAGCAACAGGTCAGAGAGGAGGAAGATTATAAGGCAGTTGGCCCCTGCTGTTAGCCACAGAGAGCGAGAACAAGAAAACAGATACGGTGTGTTTCAGTGCCTGTGTGGAATTTGTGATGTCCCCTTCTTATAGAAAACTAACTTTAGAACCAAGACAGTAAGAGTGACCAAAGAGAAGAAAATAATCTGCTCAATTTAGGACAGACACTTCTGGGTGGTCAGACGTTGCGACCTCACCAAATCTACTTTTGGTTTGTCAATGAGGACCTCTGTGAGAACATGCAACAACTGAATTCATACGTCTGTAGTCATTTGATGTTATGGTTAGGGATGGGTACACAGAACTCTTTTTTTTATTGGACCGGTACATAATTGGGTCGATACCAGAGTATGGATAAGCTTCATGACAAACAATACTGTTATCGATACTTGTGTTGTTTTATCTCTGTGTATTCAGGTGTTAAATGATGAATTAGAGGCTGCTGCCTGTCATTTTCCATCCCAAAATGATGTCTGAAGGGCCGAAGTTTGCTGGACGCATGTGTGATATCTAGGGCCATCGATTTCCGCAATGAATTTGTAATCTGCTTGTTTTGCGTGTTTATAAGTGAAAAAGTGTCATGGATGAGCTTGTGGATGTTTAAGCGTCTGCGTTTCAGTCAAACACCGCTTTGCAACAACTCATCAAAATAAAAGTCCTTTATTTGAGAACAAGTTTTAACATTGTTTTAAATAATTCGGCCACGCTCTATATTTATGTACTTTAGTAAGTAAATGAAGTAAATGTGCTAGTTATTTCAATTCCCCCCTCACCTCCATCGGACTTAACAGCTGAGGATTTTGCGTCGTTCTTTGTAAATAAAACGACCGCCATCAGCAATCAATTATTTGCGCCACCGCCTCTTGACCACACCCAATCCCCAGACACATGCTTGCTCTCCTCGTTCTCTCTCGTATCTGAAGAGGACGTTTCCAAGGTCATTTCTTCGAACCACCCAACTACCTGCCCCCTAGATCCCATCCCCACTCATCTCCTCCAAACCATTTTCCCATCGGTTGTTCCCTCTCTGACCCACATTATCAACTCATCTCTCACCACTGGTACATTTCCTACACTCTTCAAAGAGGCCCGTATCACCCTACTACTAAAAAAACCTACTCTTAATCCTGAACTGTTAGAAAACTACAGACCGGTATCCCTCCTCCCCTTAGTTGCGAGAACTCTAGAACGTGCTGTATGTAACCAGCTCTCATCCTTTCTCGCCCAGAACAACCTCCTAGATAGCAACCAGTCGGGTTTCAAGAGCGGTCATTCCACTGAAACTGCGCTGCTCTCTGTCATTGAAGCCCTGAGACTGGAAAGGGCTTCCTCTAACTCATCTGTTCTCATTCTACTGGATCTATCTGCCGCCTTTAACACCGTTAACCATCACATTCTCCTGTCCACCCTCAAGACTATGGGGGTCTCCGGAATGGTGCTACAATGGTTCAGGTTTTACCTCTCGGGTAGGTCCTTTAGAGTATCTTGGAGAGGTGAGGTGTCTGAGTCCCAACATCTCGACACAGGTGTGCCTCAGGGCTCAGTGCTTGGTCCGTTGCTATTCTCTATATACATGTCATCCCTAGGCTTTGTCATCCGGAAACATGGCTTTTCCTATCACTGCTATGCGGATGATACACAACTCTACCTGTCTTTTCGCCCAGACGATCCGACTGTTTCTGCACGCATCTCAGCTTGCCTAGCCGACATCTCGCTCTGGATGAATGACCATCACCTGCAGCTGAACCTTTTAAAAACAGAACTGCTTGCAATCCCGGCCGATACAAAGACTCATCACACCCTCTCCATTCAGCTGGGCTCATCAACCATCACATCTTCCAGAAAGGCAAGAAACCTGGGAGTGGTGATCAGCTCAACTTCACAGATCAAATTGCCAGCACTGCCAGGTCCTGTAGATTCATTCTCTACAATATTAGGAAAATTAGACCCTTCCTATCAGAGCATGCTACGCAAGTCCTGGTACAGGCTCTGATCCTGTCCTGGTACAGGCTCTGGTCCTGTCCAGACTGGACTACTGCAATGCGCTACTGGGTGGACTTCCAGCTTGCACAACCAAACCTCTACAGATGATCCAGAATGCCGCGGCAAGAGATATCTTTAATGAACCGAAGAGAGCACATGTCACTCCTCTATTCATCAAGCTACATTGGCTCCCTATAGTCGCTTGCATCAAATTCAAGACTCTGCTCCTGGCCTACAAGACCACCACTGGTTCGGCACCACCTTATCTTCACTCGCTACTGCAGACATATGTACCCGCCAGATGCCTACGCTCTGCAAATGAACGGCGTCTTGTGGTGCCATCACAAAAAGGAAAAAAATCTCGCTCGCGCAACTTCTCCGGATCTGTTCCACCTATGTGGAATGATCTGCATGCTGCTACAAGATCTGCAGATTCTGTAGCCATCTTTAAGAAACGTCTGAAAACGCATCTCTTCTGTCTGCATCTGACTGATCTTTTCTAACTCTATTTTCTTCTCTCCTCTTTAAAAAAAAAAAAAAAATGAATGAATGAATGAATGAATGAATGAATGAATGGTTCTGTATACTGTGTTAGGTTATATGAGACCAGTTCTCTTTTTTTTTGATTGCACTTATGCTTTTGTTGTACTTATGCTGTCCCAATTGCTTCTATTGCTTACTCCATCTGTAAGTCGCTTTGGATAAAAGCGTCTGCTAAATGACTAAATGTAAATGTAAATGTAGTTAAATTATAAAAATAGTACATATAATTAAATAAATATAACTTGCTTAGAGAATAGTACTTACATTTATGTAGACCTTAAACCGGTTATGGAAAAAATAAATACAGTCTACTGGCCAAAGAACCATAGTGATGTAAAGTAAACATGTTGAATTACATTATGATGTGCTCCTCTGCACATGCTAAGTGACCTAAGAGGTATGCTAAGGAACACGTTTTGCTATGTGGCTAACTGTTTGCTCAGCTGTAATAAAGAAACTTAAGATGTTTAACATTTTGTTATGATCTTTTCACATCATGTGTTTTTGCATCAAATTAAAAAGCGTAGTATCGATAACAGTATTGATAAGTACCGGTATGGATAAGCAGTATCGACATCAGTATTGACATCTATAAAATCTTAATGTTACGCATCCCTAGTTTTAGCAGTATAAAATAATGGCTTTTAGGGGAAGGTTTTAACTGACATAACAAAGAGAGTATCGCCCTCTGCTGGTCCACTCTTGCTATAATGAAGTAAAGATGCTCACAGAATTGAGATTGTAAACTCTGAAGAGTGATAGAATCGAAGTTGAATATGTGTGATTTGCTCAAATTCAATTTATTGTTTATCTGTATTCTTTGTTTGTTGTGGTTGTACACATCTGCACGGACAGAGTGACCTGATAAAACAGGACTGTCTAAGTAAATCTTTAAATTTCTTTCAACAAATTACAATGTTCTGAAAATATCTTTTTACTGAAAAATGTATTAGTAGTAGAAGTGGGGTACTCAAACTCCAGTCCTTTTTGTAAAAGACTTGGATATTTTGGAGTCTGAAAATTTCCCGAGTACATTTGATTCCAGACACTTGAGGAGTATTGAAAAATGAAATAACATAAATTATGTTGTGCAGCATTGAGCATTGTAGCCAATCACTGATATGATGAGCGCATGGACGCAGAGGCCACTCATGGGCCGTTTCAATCAGAGGTGGGTCGGCATTAGGTTGGCATGCACAGAATTCGCTTTAAACAGGAAGACTTATTTCCCATTATAACCAACAAGACACTATGTATATAAGAGATTCAGTGTATAATGGAGACAGCGTCACTTTTATACAAGGAATGTTTTTTGAGACTGCAGAACACGATGAGCGACGCCTGAGTGACAATGAACAAGGCCATCAGGATTCGTCCCATAGCTACGTACATAATAATATGTGGTAAAAATAAGCTACATTTGCCTTTTAAAAGTTACAGTATTCATGCATTTATATACGATGTGCATGTTTTTGACGTAAAACTTTTACACTATTCCCTCCCAACTGCATACAGACATGTGCCTATTCATTTCCAATTCTACATCTCTTGCACTGTATCTACATTTTAATTGGTGCCATCTAGAGGCCTTTTTATACATAACAGGCACATTCACAGTATCTTGTGACCACGCAAAAAATATATATTTTATTTTTGCCGATGTCCCTTGCATGGCTCCGTATTTGTTCGTTTATGACTACTGTAGAAACTACATGCTGAATTCCATGCAGGGGACCCTTCGGTGTATGTAGATAGAAACAGCTCATGTAAAGGTAATGCAAACATAACGCATCCTTATGTAAGGTCTTTATACACCTCTGAAGGCTCAGTAATGTTTATTATAATGCATTTCTGTCAATAGATCCTCCTTCATATTACAAACCGGACCTTTAAATAAAAGTCTGGAATGGTCTCTTAATTTTTTCCGTGGCTGTATTTTGTGACAAGACACAGAACCAGTGAAACAAAACAGATCTAGTGTAAGGTCCTCTAATTGAGTGCTGCAGGGATGATGTATTTTTGTAGGTCATCCCGGAAGTTAGCCCCCCACTGGTTCACTCGACTGAAAGCCTATGCATTTTTTGTGTTTACACGTTTTGTCTAAAATAATATTTCCAAATGAACAGCAACAGCATATTTTGCCACTTTACCTTAACTCACTGCTCCAGGTCTTCATCCCCTTCCATCATCTTCGGTCTGAAAATGAGCGATGCCTGGTCGTTCCATCGCCTCGAGGCACCAAATCACTTGTGCGGAGCAGTGGATATTAAGTCACTGATATGCGACAAATACAAGGGAGACAAGGGACTAGCCATTATTTTAAATAGGATTTTCTCTGGAAATAGGAATGTCTTCCTTTACACCCTTCCCTTTATCCCCGTCATGCTGCTATAAGATACTGTTGTGGTAGCTCAGGTGATGAAACGTTTCTGCTCTAGACAATCTCAAATATTCCGTTTGTTTAGAAATGATCCTAACAGAAATGAGGACACTTTTGTGTCCTTTTGAAGTTGAAGAACGGTCTTCACACATTCCACTTTCATCGTAAACAAAAAACACATAACAAAACGAGCCATAGGGGGTTTGAATGAAACAAGTGTGACTTTATGACTTAATTCCCTTTACCCCCTACACATGATGCAGACAGCTAAGCTGAAGACCACACGTGTACCACATATTCTTACAATGACCAGAGGTTTTATAACTTGTGTGTCAATGAGCAGAGCCTTTTTAACTTTGGAGTCTGTCTTTTTCAATTTAGTTTTTCTGAAATATTCCTTCATCGTTTATAAGAGGAAGTCCTCATCTCCAGCGGTTTTACAATTTTGACATTTAAGACATTGATAAGATAATGCACAAGGGTCATATTTGGTTTCATCTGAGGACTGCTTTATAAAATGACAACACAAGAATCCACTGTCACGTTAATAAAGGCATCGGGGGTCAGGTTCTGAGCAGACCCACACACATGTGCTTGTCCGAGTGCTGTCGCTTTTTTTAAATTTAACGCTATCGTAAAGGATTTGGATGTTTGAGGGTCTCTTTTATACAGTATGTCTATGACATTAGATATTATAATAGAAATTGTTTACAAGGCAGAGATCTGAAAGTGTTTTAAGATGATTTGCAATTTATAGATTTAACATCTGAAAGAGAGGCGTCACACGCTCTTGTTCCATGAATCACACGTACACGCTTTGAGAAATGTTCATAATATCTCATTTAGTATACTATCTACACAGCATTTTAAACATATTCATTTGGTGTGTGTAGGTGATAAGCAAATGAAAGGGAAACGTTTGCAAAAGAACCAGAGCACACATTCGTCAGGTTTTCTCAACAAACATGTTTTCTCCTTCCATACTAACATATGCAATATTGACACCAACACAAAAGAAACTTAAAACTGGACATTATTTTGATCAATGTCATGTTCATCATCATTAACCTTATGCATATATATATAAATGAACATCATCTCATGGATAAGGAGGCACTACACCGGCAAGAAGATTGATTTACATCAACTAACTATCAACACACACACATCCTCCACACCACAACATAAACCACCTTCATCCTTTCCTTTGCATAAAGAACAAATCAACATTAAAAATAGCATGTACATTACACATTTCTTTACTGTCTCACCTTACAGTTACAGTAGAATATAATCTGAGTAAATTACATCATCATATACAAATATGACGGAGTGGACCCAACGCATTTATACAGGTATGGTACACATAGTGATTCCGTTGCAGTCCAAATCAAGTCAATACAATATGTTATCTATAGAGCATTACAGTGTCGCTTTTTTTTCAAAGCATTTGTTCTTTTGCTAGCCGACATTTACAATTAGAACACTACTTTTATTTTCTATACATAAACACAACTCATACACACCGAATATAAGAAAGAGGATACCCTCCAGTACACCTTTGCGTGCGTACCCGTCTCAACGTCTTTTGTGTACGTCACAGATATATTTCAATGGGGACTCCTTTTTTTTGTAGGCTGGACAAATCGCAAATCCTCGGAACCTCACAAAACTCCAGGGACAATCCACAACGTTTCCAGCAGAGAGAGACAGCGAGAGAGGAATCAAGCATGTTCCCAAAGACTTTAGTCAAACTTTGAAATGTAGGAATTTCATTGCAAGGATTTATCTGCAAATAATCCAAGCCAGAGAATGGCTTTTAGTTGTTTTTGCGCCCTTAAGCCACAGGTATCATGGGCAATTTTGTGGATCTGTACACTCGCTTCCACACAGGTGTCCTACCAATGGCCAGAGATATATTTCATCATCCACTACTGCCACGTTCCATACAGGTTTGACAAGCAGAAAGTATCACAAAGCTCTTTGTCTTCCTCATGCAAATTGTACTTTAATCATTTGAAAGTGTGCTTATGTTGTCACTTGGTTTGATATGCAATGACATTAATACATTACTAAGAGAGACGCCTGCAAAGTGCCCCAGCATTGCCTGCAAATCATGTGCTGCCATCACGAGTATTTCAACATTAAGATTTATAGGTATTCTATGAAGAACAGATATGTCCTAACACTAACACTAAACGCATGTTTGATGGGTGTACTGTATGTCGACAGCATCATCTGATGGCTTCTGTTTGCTGAATGAGCGATGAGTGTCGTGATATTCCCTCTGTGGCTGAGCTTGTGTGTAAAATGTGCACGATCAGTCCAAATAGTGCATTGAACAGGTGACCATGACCAGATGCCAAATGAAGAGGTGATGTCTGTTCTGTTTAAGACCTTCTGTTCATACGAGGCTGTACAAGACACAATGTCATTCATGGATAGTGTGACCCTGGCCTGTCGCATTTGTCCACCGCATACGCTGTTCATTCCTTTTTCAGGTGTTATTTCAGAAACACAACCGACAAAAATGTAACTACAATGATCTGACGTCTTAGGAGAAATATATATTTTTTGTGAAATGTGAGAACCTCGGTGACGTATGCGGTGGACAAATGCGACCTACGGAAAATCCTGGCCAGGAAAAAATGCCACATACGGTCACCCTCCTCATGGAGGAAGCAATAAAGCACAACATCGTGACATGACAATGCAGCACAATCGACCGAATCATGTGGAGGTGACAGCAACAGTGGCTCTGTGTAAGAGATCATACTGACATTTTTTTGCCTGGTGAATTCTGTGCATTTCATATCCTGTACTCATGTTTTATGTCAAGTCCTGTGTCTAAGTTGTGCCATACTGCAGTTTGCAACCTTCATCATTTCACAATGCCTACTTTTCAGTGAGAAGCAAGTGAGTTTGGTATTTGGAGTGTGCCTGAGAGTTTCTCATCTCGCCACTTTCCGGTTTGGGGTCGATGTCATTTTGCTGTCCTCTGTGGTCAATGTGGGGATTGCAAACAGTACAGATGACCTGAGGAACATGCTTCATAGCACATGCTGCTATGCGTAAAGACACAGACATCAAGAGAACAATACCTAATAGAAAGAGCAGTGCGACAAGGGGTGAACAGATGAGAAGGACGGAAACCAAAGTAGTCCGTTGAGTGTCATTTTCTGTTTAAACACTGTGACCAAGGTGCAAGACATTGGACGAGAACCGGTAATGCACGTTGACTGCTATATGGACGTCTCCTAAAATACACTTAATGGCCACATTTTTGGTTGGATACTATGCTAAAATGAGAACTCTACGTATACTCGTAATATCCTATTTAAAAAACATGTATGCTGCACAGATTCAAATAATGCGCGTCCTACTTGCATAACTGACTGGGCGTTTTTTGTTTGTGTATGTATATAACTTTTAGATATTTGCAAATAGATAGTAGATGTTAGTAGTGAGCAAGCTCTTCCTTACCTCCTGGACAAGATCCGTATGTACAGTGTGGTTACTAAGATGTTTTGACTTTAAACAAGACTGCATTGCACATCTTTAGGGAAAGTTGTTCATTGTAAAGTCTCTGGCATTTATCTCGTGGTGTTATATCTTCTGACAATCAGAGCTGCCTCCAATGTGTTCTCCTCCAGTCAGGCCATTAGATTTCCTCAACATAATTGGCCGGGTATAGACCCGTCCGGCCGTTGTCAAGGCGACCTCTGCACCAGCCCTGATCATCTTCCTCCTCGATCTTGACGAATTCATCACCTATGGAAAATACATAGTAGAACTGACATACATGATACATACATTTACATGTACATTTACTATCTATCTATCTATCTATCTATCTATCTACTACCAACCGATCTATTTACATATATACAGTGCTCTCCACTAAGGACAAGATTTTGTGGTGATTTTGTGGTATATTTGGATTTTCCTGCAGGAAGATCCCTGGAATCCTATCATTAAGCTCCATGAATCAAGCAATTGATTCTATTTACACTAAGTTTAAATAGCAGTGGTTCTGTTCACACTAAGTGAAAATTGCAGCATTTCTTAGGGATATGCTATTTACACTTACCGAAAATAGCTGTATTTTATTTGGATTACGTGGAAATAGTAGTTATGCTATTGGTACTAATAAATATTGGCATATAACGTCACTAAACATTATGCAATAGTAACAAGAGTGTTAATGATAATATTTAAATGATGGCAATTTATTGAGATATTAAAGCCCTACACCCACCCCTAACCTTACCCTAAACTTGAATTTGAAGTCTCATAACAATTTTATTGAAAACAAATGCCTTTATGATCTGTAATGTGATAGAAAAAGTAAAAAGAGTGTTTTCAGCGTGAGGTGGATTAGAACCCTAAACCCTCGCAGTAAAATGTGTGGATGATTATCTTGTGTGTAATCAGTAATTCGGTGGATTTGATCTTCATGCACGTTACCTGCTTTGAAGCTCAGCTCATCTTGTTCTTGTCCTTCATAGTCATACAGAGCACGCACTCTCATGCCCCCTCTGCTGCACGCGTCATCCTCAAAGGAGTTTCCACCTCCGTTAGTTTCGTTCCCCGAGTTTCCGGCGGGCTGATCATCATCGGACCATTCTGTGGAGTACGCCTGATTCTTTTCGTAGCTGCTCACACTGTTCCAACACAGATGACATGTGCTGTGAGTTCACTGACTAAACATTTCTGTTTCAAAGTAGAAGAGACCAAGAACTGTTGGACCTCGATGGTTCTTCAGAAATGTACTAGTGCTTCAAAGAAGGGCTGAAGGAGTGATTTATAGAATATTCATGATAGCGATGAGCAATATCACCGATGAATAAGCCTTTATGTGGTCTGTAAATTAAGTATAACAACTCTTGTCTATTGATTTGCAAGAACAAGACTAAGACAGAGACAGCAATAAAGAACTTAAAAAAGGCTTAAATAGGAATTTCAGACATGGTGAGCAAATATGTTGTCTGACCTGCCACGGTCACCTGGCTGATCCCCGTGGTCTGTGCTTGGTGTAGCCGGAGTCATGCCATCCGGCTTCTTCTTTTCTCTCTTAGCCACAGCATTGGTGGCTTCCGGATTATATTCCTGAGTAGAAACATACCGTTCCATAACATCAAACACATAAAAAAATTTAAAAGCATGAACCCTCACGTTGGGGTCATTTTGACCCGAAAATAATATTCTTTTTTACCCCAAAATACTAGACAATGTTTTTGCATTGCACTGAAATTTGGTAACGATGTTTTTCTTTGTGACCCCCACCCACCTTTTTACTCTTGTTATGTCCCCGGGTCAAAATGACCCTCCTTCTAAAGTTATATAATAAATCACTCAATATGCTATATTATCACTAAATATAGGATTCAATCTTTTTGTAAACTTGTTTTGTGTCATTTAGGACTGGTTTTGTGTTTCTTTTTCAAATTTTCAATAAGATTTTAATCGTAGGCTTCGTTAATCTGAGTTTAGGAACCTCAGTTTTTAAAAAAAGCATTCTTTAAATAATGTTGGCAATATTACATAAGATATGACCAAAATTTGAACTGATGTCCACACTAGCTTACTTGAATCTAGATTCATTTGTTTAACCAGGAAGTTTGTTTTTGATTTGGTTTAATTGTGTAGAAAATGGCAGAGAATCACACTTGTGAAAAGCCTACCAATAAGCTTATAAATCACTCAATATGCTTTATCATCACCAAATAGTGGATAAAGTCTTTTGTCAACTTGTACATTGAAGGCTTCATACCTCAAACTGGGGCCAATTCATATGCATGTCAGGGCCGTGGTTATTACTGAACCACTTGAGATCTTCCTGAGTGTTGGCGGCCAGAATGGTGCGTTCAAAGTCCCGGTACACAGAAGCATAGCTGCAGCACACAAACGTATCAATGAACCGTCACATTCAGTTTACTTTACTACACAACATCATCGACTGGTTCACCACATCTAATTCCTTTGAGATCTTGAAGTGGATTTCAGCGCATTGGACCTTGGGTTCATACTGACTTTTGGTTTTCTGTGAGGTTGAGATGTCGTTTGATATCCAGGAGAGCCTCTTTGAGGAAGGTCAGTCGTTTGACCTCATGTTGTTGACACTGATCAAACACCAGCTCCATGCTCTCCGAGTACTGAGGTGTGCATTTGGACAACTCCTCCAGAGACTTCTCATACTTCTCCTTGGCCTGTGACACACACACACACAAGAGGTACAGGACTATATATCTTGCCGAACAAAGCCTATAAAGGATGAGCGTAACAGAATTCGACTACTACGGAGATCCAACTAAGTGTTTCAATGCTCAGTCTAACTTTGTCTAACTACAAAACGAATCAAACAATTTAAATTATACCATGTCAAGAGATCTAATACTTGAAAAGACCAACTGTTGTAATTTAAGAAATGGAGAAGAAATGAAAACAATGAGTACGATTCAATGACAATATAAGAGTAAATGCATACTAGGATGAGAACTAATCTGTGTGTACACACAGTCAAGTGTGTGCGTATTTACTCTTTATAGTTTATTATTTATGATTCCTCTGAAGTGCTTTGATAATTGCGTTTGCCCATTTTGTGGATTTACACCATCTCTATATTGTGTGCGTATTTACTCTTTATAGTTTATTATTTATGATTCCTCTGAAGTGCTTTGGTAATTGCGTTTGCCCATTTTGTGGATTTACACCATCTCTATATTGTGTGCGTATTTACTCTTTATAGTTTATTATTTATGATTCCTCTGAAGTGCTTTGATAATTGCGTTTGCCCATTTTGTGGATTTACACCATCTCTATATTGTTTACATTTACATTTACATTTAGTCATTTGGCAGACGCTTTTATCCAAAGCGACTTACAGTGCACTTATTACAGGGACAATCCCCCTGGAGCAACATGGAGTAAAGTGTCTTGCTCAAGGACACACTGGTGGTGGCTGCTGGGATCGAACCAGCAACCTTCTGATTACCAGTTCAGTGGTTTAACCCACTAGACCACCACCACCTATTGTTGTCGTAAGAGAGTTAGTCTCTGAAGTCCTATTCGCACAGGATTAGTATGGTCTAGGTACCTGGTGTGATTTAAGAATTATCCCCCCACATAAGTGAACTCTGTGATTTTACTCGAATGTACTGACTTATCTCCTGGAGATGATGTGAAGGCGCTTCCATCTTTCTATGGCGGCGGCGAGTATTGTTAGGAGGAAAAACCGGCATTGGACACGGCAGGAGACACTTTGTTTAATTAATGTTAATGTTTGAACCACTTTACAATAGGCAGTTTGAACAAATGGTGCACAACCAGACCGTTTGGGAAAATATTTACAAAGACCTTGTACTCAGGTGCCCGTCTGTACAATTGGACCAAGCACCCAAAATACAGTGAAAACACTCCAACGCAGCTTCCATTCTTTTTGAAAGATGACTGAAAAGGCGAACAGGAAACAGTAACCTTGAAAAAATGAGATATGATCCCACCAAATCTTATTTAAAATTTCAAATCACAGAGATGACGATTTGCACAGAATTAATATTATCACTGGACCTCGGTGTTCAGCTAAATATGGTAGGTAATTTGTGGAGGAATTTTTACTTTACAAATTACAGACATGGTCGATTCACACGGGATTAAGATCACACACAACCTCCACAATTATTACAAATGACCAGAGGTCCTAAAATAATACTAATCCCGTGTGAATAGGGCTTTAGATCTTTAGCCTCCTACTATTTTTTCAATAAAAAACAATAAAATCAGTTCACTCGATGAATGAGTGACATGTTTGTTAAATAACTCAATTTAACTTCATTCATAGACTGGGTGTCCCGCCCACGGGCCAACCGACGAGAAAGACCCGCTTACCATCAAGATCATCTGCGCTGCATCAAGATGGGCTGCACTGCAGCTGGTTACTCTTGTGATAGTGAAGTTAAGCTGTGACTGTTTGTTCACAGCATTTTAGTGATTGATGTTATAATAACTGTGGATATAATGCTGGATTTGGAGATGGTTTGAAACTGATATATGGAGCGGTCCCAGCACTAAAAGATGCCGGACAGGAACTTCACAAGATAAGTCATATGTCTGTGTTTTGTTGGCAATCGGAGTGTACGTGCATAATGTACAAAACACGAAGGGATTAATGTGATGATGTGTTGTGTGCTCATGCTGTAGTTCCATCACACTCTCCTCACTAGTCCCACCTCCAGCAGCTCGTGTTTTTACTGAAATACAGCTGTATCTCTCTTTTATAAATTTAATCAAACTAGATACTCTTGGAGGATACGACGCATGAAATACTGCTGTATAGGCACTCAACATTAATATGAGATTGGCAGAAACTGCCTGTGGATAGCCATCTATAAGTACTTGGTGATTGGAAAGTATTCAGCACTATGTTCCGGGTGAAGACCTTGTTTTTCTTACCTTCTGCACATCCTGTTTGCATTTCTCTGTCTTCTCGTGTAGTTTCTTCTGCTGATCTGGTGTGGCAGACGCTTCCGCCTCTCTGGCTGCGGCCAGTTTCTCCTCTTTACAGGCCATGTGGTAGGTCTTCTTTGCCGTCTCCATCTGCATTCAGACATGCAGCACTTTTAAGCAAAACTGCGAACTGATGCAATTGGTTGGAAACAACTAGTTTGAATCGTCTGAAACAGTCAGACACACTACCTCTGTTCACAAAACTCACGCGTGTCAAGCAGCATTTTGCCTTTTTGTTTTTTCTTATTAAGAGATAATATTGTGGAGACATTACTTATATAAAACCATTTAATTTGAATAAAATTCTATTTGTCCTTTTCTGTGTCATTGTTTTGGCCTTTTCTGATTGACAGGTTTTTGCACAAGGAAGGTAGGATTTAAAGGGATAGTTCACCCAAAAATGTAAAAGTCACCCTCAAGTTGGTCCAAACCTGAATAAAATACTTTGTTCTGCAGAACACAAAAAAGATATTTGGAAGAATTTCAGCAATTACCAGCTGTGGGACATCACTGACTACCATGAAGGAAAAATGACAATGGTAGTCAAAGGTGCCCCAGAACTGTTTGCTTCACTAAATTCATCAAAACATCTTCTTTTGTGTTCAACATTCAATGTATACAATCATTTTTCTACTATGGTAGTCAATGATGCCGCAGAACTTAAAATTGCGAACATTCTTCCAACTATTTTTCTCTGTGTTCAACAGAACAAAGAAATGTATACAGATTTGGAACAACTTGAGGGTGAGTAAATGATGACTCTTTTTTTCATTTTTTAAAGTCTAGCTTGGGGTTTAACTGGTTTTCTTTTACTAAAATTTAGTCACCGTGTAAGTTCACCTTTGGCTCCAACAGATACTTAATCAGATAAGAGTTCAGATGAAATACAGTATGTTCATATCAGGGTCATTTAATAGGGCCTTGGGAAAATGTCGCAAAGATGAATAAAAATTCCTCTCAAATTCAAGATATACAATATGGGCAAAAATTGCACATGAATAAATCTATTATTACGGTCCCTTTTTGTTTGAATCTTATGCTTATGTCTGTTTTTGTATTTATAACATTTGCTTCTTTGTGTAAAGACTGATTCTGATACTACTTTGCATTGGTACGGGTTCATGAAACTCTTTATAAACTATACATTTTTACTATTTATATTCGTTGTAAGGCCCTCTTTGCGTAGATAGACCAAAAACATGTTCAGTTATTATTATTTTTTCTGATGTTTAATAGCATAAGATCTATTATAAAATGCCACAAAATCTGTGCCCATCCTGGATCCATCTTGGGACCCCCAGTTTGAGAACCACAACTCATGAACTGTTTGCACTGTTGTTTAAATACATTTTTGCCCTTTGAAGTAGTCTTGACCACCAATTTTAGTCTGCACTGCAAAAAAAAAATATTTCCTGAAATACACTTGTGTGTTGTTTTCTAGAAAAACTACCTGAATAACCACAATACATTTACTTGACATGGAAAGTGAGCCAGGATATCATGAATTAGGGTCGTTCCGATGATGAATGAAGGTCGTGGACGGTGAGTTATTCTTGACAAGATTTTCATTCTTGTGACCTTGTCTGGAAAACCGGGCCCATTACGCCCATCATTTTTTTGTCATCAGTTTACTAAAATGAATGATTTGAAACGGATATGCAGAATGTCTTAGATTTCACTTTAGTAATTGGTGCTGGTAAATGCGATCCCATGTATTCGAAAGAAATAAAGTATTTCTAGTTGTAAAGAAGATGCTACTTTTTTTTAATCATGAGAGTATGTCTTTAATTGTCAATGAAAGTGACACTATAAGTACCTCTTTGAGTTTCTTGGCCCAGGGTTTCTGGGCTTTCTTGAAGCCCTCCTCTGCCTCTTTGGTTTCCTTGAATCCCCCCATCATCTGTCTGTGGTACGAGTCTTTCTGCCAGTTCTTCACCCTCTCAACATCTTCGTTCACCAGCCCATTCCTTACCTCTTGATGAAGCTCGCTCACCTTATCAGCTTCTGTCATCATAGCTAACCAGGCTCGCTCCACTGAACCATACTGAGGACCTGTCATTAACACATTCATGTAGAAATAATGGACAAATTTATAAGAGATGGATGAAACCATAAACATGGATGAGTGCTTTATGTGTATATTTTATTTCACAGCTTGCTATTTGCAATCTACTATGAGTATCTAGCTCACCTTTTTCAATCAGTTGCCTCCATCTCTTGGACCATTCGGTAAGCTGCTGGCTGTAGGACTTCTCAATCTTGGCACGTTCCTGAAGGCAGTTCATAAGGTCATTGCAAAGCCGGTGACCGTCGTCAATTCTCTTGACAGCACGCTTATAATTTCCCACCTAGAGGAAGAGGTCACAGTTCAAAATATTAAAAAAATATAAATAAAAATTGCATTACAAGTGAGATTTTACACAAAGAAAATCTGTTTTAACCATTAAGATGATTAAAGTTATACAACAACAATAATAACAATAAATATAGCTGCAAGCAGCAATTACAGGGTCAAGCCCTTCAGTGCCACAAAGGGAAATACATTTCTGATTATGAGTTTTTGAAAAGCAGATTTTAAAACAGATAAAAGCACTTAGGACACAATATAACTGATTATAACTTTTGACCATTAAATTGTGCTGTCACAAAACTTATGTTAGGTGAACAAGTGTGGCGGGGGTAAGAGACACGACACTCACACAGCGCTGATTCGAGCAACCCCAGTGGGGAATTTATTATAAAATAGACTGTACATAGTACATAAGGGTGATGTCCGGGGTGCTCGTAAGCTGCCATCTGCTGATCCGTGCTCGTCCACTCTCGTCCTCCATGCTTCCTTCAATAATCTCTCCCTCGCTCGCTCTCACTCACTCAGGGGAAGAGAAGACACCGCGTTAGGCGTTGTTGGAGCCAGAGTGTTGGGAACAAGCAGCTGATCCTGGACCTGCGCCTCGCCACATTCTCCCCCCCTAAGCATCGACCTGGCTCCCGGACAGCTCGGGAAAATGATAGGGGTGGGAGGGGAAATGTCGCCTGCCAGTCCGACCCATACTGACTGGAAGACTGACTGACAGGCTGGAAGATGGACGGGATTGTTGGCAACTCCATGCGTGGGACTCCCTTCTAGGCCACACTCTCGGACGGCTGGGCAACGACCTCTATCGGCTGGGCAGCATTCTCCGGAGGCTGAGCCGAACTCCTTGGCAGCTGGGCCTCGCTCTCTGGTGTCTGGGCCGCACACTCGGTTGGCTATACAGCCCTCTCCGGCAGCTGGATTGCTCGGTCGGGAGGCTGTGCAGCGGTCTCTGGGGCCTGGGATCGTCCCTGTTTTCAGGGCCGTCGATCTCTCTCCCTCTTGTCCTCATCGTCCTCGGGTTTCTCCCTCCTGGACCACGGCGAGAGAGAGCGTGTCCATCCTTCTCAGGGGCTCAGGAAACACGGTAGGCAAGACCCTTGCATGAGTCGGTCTCTTTCTTCCATTCCCGCATTCTCCACCAGTGTGGCGGGGGTAAGAGACACGACACTCACACAGCGCTGATTCGAGCAACACCAGTGGGGAATTTATTATAATATAGACAGTACTTAGTACATAAGGGTGATGTACGGGGTGCTCGTAAGCTGCCAACTGCTGATCCGTGCTCGTCCACTCTCGTCCTGCGTGTTTCCTTCAATAATCTCTCCCTCGCTCGCTCGGGGGAAGAGAAGACACCGCGTTAGGCGTTGTTGGAGCCAGAACCAAGAGTGTTGCGAACAAGCAGCTTATATGCCCGTTTCCCAGCCGACGCTGATCCTGGACCTGCGCCTCGGCACAACAAGATATGGTTCTTTTAGTCAAATTTGGACTGATGGTGGTGCTACAGGGTTTGAGTTGGAGGCTTCAAATTAGCCATGGTAACATATGAGTTTGCACTCTATCTGTTTGCAAAATTTCATATTTTTTGTATGTATTGTTCCTATTTCCTATGTTCATATGTTTAATATTCTATGTTTCCATGTTTTTTTATTTGTTCTTTCTTGATATCATTTCTCATGTCTTTTGTCACAGAGCAACCCTCTGTTCCGTGTGTTCCCCTTGTTAGCCCTTTCTAGAGACACATAAACACATACTTGGGTTTTAGAAGAATCTTTATTACCCTGATGGACCAGCGACGGTAGAGACGGCTCACGCACCCACAACTACAATCATACATGGTGGCGGCCATCTTGATTTGAGTAAAAGACCAGAATGGACTTTTGTCATGCTTGTTGTACCTGTGCTGTGTTGCATTATGGGAGTGGGAGATACCAAGTATGGTGGGTAAGGGGTGGAACTGTTTGGATAAGTGTGCGATTCCTCCTGTCAGGGCCTTGACTGCTCCACTCTTCTGTGCCATCATCTTTTCCAGGTTCAATGAGATCCCCTGAATTTCAATGCTTCTGGTTTCCAAATGGAGGCGTGGGTTCAAATCCCACTTCTGACACCACTTGTCAAAGAGTCTTCTACGTATACCATCAAGAAGTCTTCAAATCAACACATGGAGAACGTTAAATGCCAGTTATATATTTATTTCCAGTTCTCCCAAGCCAGCAAAGTGCAAGGAGCTCACAGGTGCAAAAACAAAAAACTCATATAACAATATAACAATACAATGAGAGTACTTAGCAGATACTGCACTCACCACCACCAGTCATCCACCTCCTGAACGGATCCTTGTGTGTCAATTTATACACATGGGTACAACCATTTATCAGCAATCATAACATGGGAAAGTATTAACGACCATGACAATGTCTTGCAGATCACGTAAAAGTATTGACAGATCAAATAACCACAATTCCTTCAGCACACACATTTAAATAACCCAGCACAAACTTCATTTCAACAATAATTATAAGAAGTAAACATCAATAATCTCATCCAAACAGTTCCACCCCTTACCCACCATACTTGGTATCTCCCACTCCCATAATGTAACACAGCACAGGTACAACAAGCATGACAAAAGTCCATTCTGGTCTTTTACTCAAATCAAGATGGCCGCCACCATGTATGATTGTAGTTGTGGGTGCGTGAGCCGTCTCTACCGTCGCTGGTCCATCAGGGTAATAAAGATTCTTCTAAAACCCAAGTATGTGTTTATGTGTCTCTAGAAAGGGCTAACAAGGGGAACACACGGAACAGAGGGCCGCTCTGTGACATCTTTGAATTAACAAGTGGCACATCCTCCTTCATGCTGACTCTTCTTTCTTAATGATTCATTTATTATTACTTAATGATTAAGTGATTGTTACACAATCACTATTCTATAAAAATATTTTTTTCATAACACATTACTGTACTTGTCATGAAAAATGACAAATACACATCCATTACATCCACATCAGCTACAGTATGTATTTGTGTATGTTTATTTACCATGAAATCATTGCTGAGAATTCTGAGATAACAGGTTATCGGCTGTGAGTAAATACTTATGATATTCCTCAGTCCCAACCATTTTGTCACTGCTAATCTGCTACAAGAACTGCAAAGGAATGTGTGGAGTAAGCGTAACTGTTGTTCTCTCTGGTGACTGCAGGTGGCGTAGGTGAGGGGTAAGTGCATGTTGGAGAGGGGGATGGGACTCATTCTCAAGTATGTGGAGTTATGTAATGCCTGCCACAGCTTTGTGCTCCAAGAGCTCTAATCCTGTGCTTCACTGCTCTCACAATGACATCACAACTACACATGCACAGGAAAGCTTATACCAGAGATGAAATACACAGCGTGTGTCAACACAGCCTCATTGTATGTCGTAAAGACAAGGTTTTTATTGTTACTGCATCACTACTTTGAAAATGTAGACTTGCTGAATGTGTCTTGTTACACCTGAGGTCTGCAAAGAGATGTTCATGTAGAATAGACTGTGCTGTCAGTAGTGCTTCTTATTGGTATGCCTAAAACCGTTTTATAACTATGAATTCTTTAAACATTAAACATTTAGAATTTTTAGTAATTGACAATAGGATTTTAAAACAAATATGTAAATATTAAGATCAGGGCCGTCGCAGGGGGGTGCAAGGCCAGCATTTACTCATCTTGTATGACTTTCTGTCTTTTGAAGAAACACAAAAGAAGATCTTCTGAAGAACGTTTGAACTAAACAACATTGAACCCCATTAACTTCCGTTGTATGAACAAAACCCACTGGGACATTATTCAAAATATCTTCTTTTGTGTTCCATTGAAGAAAATGGTGACAGAATTAGCCATCCCTTTAAGAAGGAGGGCACACACAACAGGGGTCTTCAACTTCTTTTCTTTGAGGGCCAGATTCCAAAAGTAGAAATAGGATGCGGGACAGTTTTTTACCATATCATCATTTCTTCTGTTATTTATTGCATTTTGTTCATTTAATGCGTTACTTATAGGTCCTTTATTAAACATGCACACAAATATTGCATCCAGTATTTGTGCCAGTTCATAATATTTAATTCAAAGGGATATTGTCTTCTTAAATTAATTGTATATTCCTTATAGCGTAAATTTACTCAAAAATAAAATTTCCGCTAATTATTTCACCTCCATTCCATCCAAGATCTGGGTGAGTGGCATTGTTTTTTTTTCAAGAAAATGCCTATTAATGAAGATATTTGGATTATAAAAGTCAAATCAATGAAAGTCAAAAACTTTACTACACTCAAAAGCACAAAAGTAATCCCTGCCTCTTGACGTTAAACTGGCGTATTATAAAGCAAATCAATTGATCTGTGCAAAAAAACTGAACACTATTATCACGTCTTCACATCACAACAATTAAAATGCTCTAAAAAAATGACCAAAAAACAAATTCAAAAATGAAATCTCAAAATGAATGCTTGAAATTCATCTTTGATGCTTGTAATCTAATAATTCATAAGATTATGAGTCTTTAGCCTGGTTTTTCACAGGGTCACAAATGTTTACATGCTGATCAATAATGCTAATGCTAAATATAAAGTTTGATAAAAATGTTAAGGTTCATGAATATCACAAATCAGGTCGAAAGGTTAGAGACAATAAACAGACTGACTGATGCAAATACTTTAAAATTGCTGCATTTTGGAGAGAAGCAGCGCGCGCGGAGCGGAAAGGGGTAAAATGAAGCGCGTTTGGCACTAGATAAAGATATAAGAGGCTAAATTGGCAAAATATCACTTACATAAATGTTCCTGAGAGCGCGTGTGATGTGATTTTCTGTTGTGTAGACGTGCGGCTCAATTTAAACAACCAAAATAGTCAAAAATATTTTGAATGGTTTATTTGGCTGTCCCGCAGGCCAGACGGAACGAAGCAAAGGTCCAGATCCGGCCCGCGGTCCGCCTATTGAGGATGGCTGATTAAGTGTACACTGCCTATAGCTACTTTTAAGGGCACAAGACGCGTTTGGGAACGTGACCCATCGTGTGCGCAAACCGACTGCCTTTGACTGTGGATTGGCGATAATATGTTGTAAATAATTACGTTTCTTGGACAGTCCGATCAAATCGCTTATAAGACGTCAATCATTATGAGCCGCAGGAAATACTTTCATAATGAATGTAGCAGCGTTTTGGACTTTCAAAGATGTAGCGTCTCAGGAAGGGCATTTCTTGAAGCACACCGTTCTTAAAGTCTCTCCACTTATTTGAACTGTTAAGGCGGTTGTGTATCCGCCAGTTGACTAGCCCTGCTTTAAAGAGCCGCAATCCCAGAAATTTCGCTTTTAAATGGTTTTCTACCTGAATTTGGCTCCCCAGCATGTGTGCAGAAACACCCTGTAAATAAAAAATGCATCTATTCTTCTTTTTGTAATCTACTTTAAACCACAACAGTGACACAAAACAGGCTGTTGGGGATCCCTTAACAATCTGAAGTCATATTGATTTACGCCCACCCATGACCCCTCACAGACCCTCACAGACCGCCATTTTCAGACAAAAGCAGATGTAGCCAGAAGCTAGCGACAAAAATGTCTAAGAAACAACAAATGTGTGCTGTTGTTGGATGTAAATTGGAACAAAAAAGGAGGCCAGGAGGAGACCTTTCCGACTAGCCCGGGTTTGAGAACTCTGCGTCCGGCGAAATAATGTGTTTAGCATGTTCGCGGCTAATCCTGAGACTTTACATTGGTCCAGACAGGTGTTGTGTCGTAACATAACGTGGTAAAACGCATAGTGCCCATTGGATCAGAAGACGTGTGACCTACATAATTTCTGTAAGCTTGTTCATTATAACGAAAGAAAGTTACATCAGTGTCTTTCTTGATGAGTTCAGGGTTTTCTCGTATGTCCTAGGTGCGACAATTATAGAAACAGAGTTTGCATTTGTAAGACAATGAGGTTACGCAGAAACAACGTAATAACACCTGGTTGCTGATCTTTACATAACTGTCTGACATATACAAGTACTCTGATAGCATGTTTATGCCTGTATCCTTGTTTATGTCTGTTCGTAATATGCATGCACATGATTAATCATAAATGGCCAACATTTCATACAGCAAATGGTCAGCATATGTTGTTCTATCAATGTTTTTGTCTTTTCCATTTAATTTGTTTTATTGAACAAGGCATTAAGGTGATTTTTATTGCAGTTAGTGTATTGTTTTGGTTGGAAAGGGCATTACAGACGTAATTGCGCTTTCCGACATATTGCTTGTCTTGATGTCATCAAAAGCACATGTGAAAGTGCTCTACTTACAATTTTGCATACGGGGAGGGGAGCAGAAGCTCATTTGCATTTAAAGAGACACACACAAAAACAGCGTGTGTTCCATTGCAGCCACAAATGGTCATGTTCAACATCTTCTTATTAGAGATATGTGGTGTATTTTGAGCTGAAACTTGAAAGACACATTCTGGGGAAACCTCTGACTATTTTTACATTGCAGAAAACACATGGGTTTGTGGCCCTTTAAGGGTATTTAACTCTTCATCTCTTCAAAAGTTGAATGAAGAAGACACTGAGTATGAAATCTACATCCATATCTGAGGACTGAGCAGATTGCCCATTACTTTGGCTTTCTAAAGACATGATATTCAGGCTGTCGGATGCTGGTGTGAAGGGATCTGGCAACATCACAGACTGTCAGTGTTGTCTAAACAGAGCTTATTGTGAGCGCTCTGGCAGATCCTGATACTGCGAACACAACATCTCTCTGTAATACATCTTGAATGTCCTGGCAGTCTAGCATGTAAAGGAAGGAAATGGTGCAGTTTGTACCTCCCAAAAGCTATCCATGGCCTCATCAGTAGCAGAGGATTCATCATAAGAGCCAGACATGGTGCACGGTGCCGTGAATCAAGACTGAAGAACACGTCTGGAGGAATGGAGACTTTCTCAAGCACTGAAAAAGAGAGAAACACATCCAGCTGTGTTATTGTAGTGGAGAATATGGGGTGTTATGTACGGATGGAAAGTACCAAATGAACACAACTGAATGACTAAACTTAAAGGGGTCATATGGTGCGAATACATGTTTTTTAGGGCTGCGCTCGAAGTTGTTGTTCACTTAGACCACTAGTCGACTTTTCACACTTTTATGATATTAATTTAAATATTTCAATATACATGGGGACATCAGAGGATGGTTGTAGCTTCATGTATGAAAAATATATTTTATGTAACATTGCTTACATTGTTCTAAATTTCATAGCCTTAACCTTAACCAAGGCTGTTTTCGTCTTCATATCCTTCCATGAAGCCGAGAACAGCGTGGATATGTCAATATAGACATGACACTGAATTAAATATTACATCAAGATCATTCCCACGTTCATTGACAATGACAGTTTACAAGTTTTCATCAGTCACGGAAAGCAGCACAATGCCCTTGAGAGAAACAGGTGGCTGAAAACAAACCACTTTCACATGTGAAATAATGATGAGAAATACTTTGATTTCTAAATCATCAGAGCAAAAATTATTGTAATCTGTGATTTTCTGCTAAATCTACTTCAAATGGAAACACACCCCAAGTATCACAAGGACAAATGATCTTCCTCTTCGGTTAAATAAAACTTACCAACAGTGACTCCATTTTCAAACAAATGATGTCGTTTTATAAAGGTACAACAATCCAGATCTGAAAACACGGCTTCAGCGGCTCTACGGCTCATGTACAGTAGCAGGATAATCCTGAAGTGTTCCACTTGAATGGCTTAGACGACATGAGGCGATGGGTTATGGGGAGGAGCGAGAGACGGATGAGAGGGAAGGAGCAGCAGAGGGTGTGATAACACTAGTAGCGCATTAGGGAACATGAAATGGAAACCTGTTGCTTTGTTTCAAGATGAAGATAAAATGAGAAAATGTTATCTGTAATAATGCAACAAGATATAAACCCATGCAGATCGCAAACACAAATAATGCTGTGACCCACTGGGTAAACACTCAAGTGATCGCTTTCAAGAATCCCATTAAGAGGTGTAGAGCTACGTAAAGATTCTTTAAAAAGCATGCTTTTAAGCTTCATTAAGGGGAAATGATATCATTTGCCGATGGGGGCGGGCGTTGCAGGAGAAGCAGAAAGGCAAGTCACTGTCATCATTAACATCATCTTCATGTTGGCAACATATTAACGTCACAAAATCGAATAATTGATTCCAATTCTGATATCAGATCCATGAGGTTAGGATTTGGATACTTGATATAAAAGGAACATTTCAATTCCACTTTTCCCATGTGTACATTTTCAGATACACTTTTTCTTTGAAAAAACAGCCTGCGTTCTACCAGGACCTTTCAGTGTTGCCAAATCTGCTTACATATTATGTACATAAATACATCTATGTTCGCATACAAATCAATAATAAGGCTTTTTTTACTAGAATTAATACAAATCGGAATCGATAAGCAAAATCGGAATCGATTAATCAAATCAAAATAAATCCCTTTATTGTCACTCAACCATTTACACAGATGCACCAGATTATAGGGTTCATATGGCGCAAAAACATTTTTTCTGTGTCTTTGGTGTGTTATAAGTTGCTCATGCATGTATTAGATACGTAAAATTGCACAATGTGTGAACAAAAGACGCATTCTGTCTAAAAGCCAATGCTCATCCAGACCTGAAACGCCTCGTGTAACCACACCCCCACAAATCTACGTCAGTTGGTGGTCTGATTTGACTAAGACCGCAGGACCCCGGGGAGCGAGCTCTGGGTTTGGGCCATTTCCGAAAAGATATGTATTGCGTCGTTGACTGTAGACTTTAGAAAACTTTGTATGTCTTCCTTTCGTGCGGGGGCAGACTTTAAGTTTTATAAATGAGACCCCTATTCCTCTGGTATAAAAGTAGGTACAAAACAATAAAGATCTGTTTGTATATCTAACTCTTGATCAGTTTTATTCTTGTGTGCACCAACTTTATGACTATTGTCCTGACGTTGGAAATGAGCATTTTAATTTTTTTAACTATTGCATAAAGCCACTTTTTTTATTTATGTAGCTCAACATTATGTGGCTTCGCATCAGAACTATATTATTTGGTTTTACCAACTGTGATGAATGATTAAGGGGAATTGGGCTTACTGGTACTTCATATTTATTCTCCTGTGCATCAAGAAGTCATGACTGGACAGCGTCTTGTTTCTAGTCAGCTCGGTGTGCTCAGAAAATATAGATATCACTGGGAATATACTTGAGAGATATTTTACTCGTAAGAATTTCTGGGGGGCTAATAACTGTGGCAAGAGTATATTAAAAGATATATTTCATAATGTGATCTCCCCCCACTTTCAGGTTTTTTTTATAAAAGATCCAAAAACTGTCACTGTAGGTCATGAAAAGACGGCGGCACAAAAGGGGATGTTTTTTTGGAGGACTTTTTGTTTTACAATCCACACTCTCGTTCATCACATCACAGTCATCCCAAAGAAGAACTTTCCCAATCCTCAAAACCGCTTCAAATACACTAAAACTTGAAATGAAAGGTTATTTCAGAATGTTTTTGTTGAAATGTGCACTTTTCCTTCGGCCAGAGTTATTCCCACACAGCACTGCAAAAATGGCATGTTCTCAATTACTGAATGGATTTGTAAGATATTGGATGTCATCAGTTTGAGCGCAATCTTATATAGCATCATCTTTCCATCCATTGTCCAAACTGTTGCAGGGAAACTGCTGTTCTGTCCATCACCTTGATGATCATATTATATCGTGTAACAAGATTAATTTGAGGTAAGTTTAAATAACTAATATTCCATTATGAACTGTATGTACAGATATTTTGTTGCATATATTTCAGTGACAAATGGTTTATATGTGAATAACCATGTGTCAGTGCCTACCTTTGGACAATTCAGACAATTTGCGCTGACAAGTTTAAAACTGACATGCCTTTTTCACTCATTGCATTCAACGATGAACTCTCAATATCAATACAGCAACAATATGCAAAGTATTTGAAACAATAAACTAGTTTGTTTTATATGATATGGAGGGGAAAGAATGTTTAAAGTGTCGGATGTGATCACACAGGTGAGATGTGGCTACAGTGACTGCACATCTAACAGGAGATAGAGGTCAGCAGATAGGCCATCAGTGATTGTGCAGGTCATGTGACTGGAGATTTAAAGGGTCAGATGTTATGTGGTAGTAAAGAATGGCCATTAGGAGATTAATCACTCTAACAGCGGGAGAAAGAGAGATGTGTGTGTGGGGGTCTTCTGGTACAACGCATGAAAAATATTTCGTATTTTGATTGTCTTGAACCTGTCCTTGGGGTCAATATGAAGTTTCCTTAGTTAATAAATGGTTCTCTTCATCTCAGTGGAATAAGATTTTATTCTACAGCTCAAAGATGCTGATCAGCACATGGTTTGCAAGCACAGTTCTGATCAGATGTACAGACACTATATTTCATGCTATAACGCCTAAAGTTTGATTCATTGCAGAATAAAGACGTTTGGTAGTGACGTTCCTTAAAGTCACACACATGTTTTCAGACTTTTGAACATTTACTTCAAAATGATACAACCGATCTCCTCACCATGTAGCCATGAGATAGAGGGACACAGTTAGGGGTGTGAAACATAAACTGTTTCGGTAGAGACAAGACATTTTTTTAAAAACAACAATAGAAAAAGATCAAACATTTTTAATGTAATTAAAATAAGTTGAAATTTAGGGTTTTGTTTTCTGGACACCCGTCTCCCAGTTTTAAGTACCCAATGAATGATTCATTTGAATATCGTCACCTTAGAATTATAAGGTTCTATCTGACATTTGGTCAAAATTTAGCTATTCATATATTCTTTGTGATCATTTATTTACATTATGCCATATTTGTTCATTCATTTCAGGACTTTTTTAAGAAAATAAAAAGGTTCTATCTACAAAATCAAATTATAATTTGGTGCTATAAGGTTCTCTTTGCAAGAGCCAATCAGCACTTTGAATGCGCACAAGAGGACCAATCAGGATCAGCTTGACTTTATCATGTGACTGGACTCTCCAGTGATGGGAATATCTGATGAAACAATGTTTAAAAGAAACCTCTAGGTCGACTGTTTTATTGATATTTATTGAGCAACTCAAACAACAGTATTTTTCTTTTGTTTTAGGTTTTGTTGAGGAGATTCATTTGTTATATGTCTAGACACAACAGAAGCCAGCAGCACTAGATCTCATAGATGCTGCGTCCCAACTCTCATACTATCCGTCCTAAATAGTATTTGAAAATGGAATGAGTATGTCCCAAATCATAGTATGCTGAAATGAGTATTCTCAATGTACCCTGATGCTCTACTGTTTCCGGTGAAAATTGGAAGTGTGAATAAATGGACACTCAACGGCTGATATTACCATCAACTCACAGCGAGAGGGCCGAGTTTAGTGACGCTACACTGCATTAATCAAATTAAATAAAAGATGCCTCGCTAAATTAATAACAGTAGCATACAGTAAACCAGACATACAAAATAATAAAAGAATAAATACTTAAATGCAAGGGAGAGCTGTAATGGTGTTATAAACATTATTACATACTTATCTCTAAAAAGTAATTTATCTGTCCCACCTTCTGTGGATAATACATCTATACACAAATTAGCACGGACAAGAAGAAAACATCCTAAAATATTAAATAAGTATCATAAAAACCATGTAAATGTACCTTTTTTACACATTATTATACACTAATTTCATGTTTTAACTAAAGTTAAAAGTAAATTATTTGTGTTGCTTTAAATGTATTATTATTATTATTTTTTAAATAAATTGTTCATTATTATTTTTGTTTAATGAATGTTTTGCAGATAGAACCTCATCATTCTAAACTGAATGTGATTTTTCAGAATCAAAAGGTTTTATCTGCGTTTGAGCTGTTCCAATAACAAACATTTACACATTTCAGAAAATGTTAATATTGTACATTTCGAATACATTAAGGCTCTGTCTTTTGAATAATATAGATTTGTTCCTCGTATGATTTTTGCTATATGAAATGCAAAAACTTTAAAGCTCAATATCTCAAACTACTCTGACTGCAGATAGTTTAATTCCAAGGCGATGATATATTAGATTTACTGATATTATGAATATTATTGTGGGTTTCGAAAGATGATACTGTAGAAGGATCTTAGGAAACAACTAAGATTTGAATACTTGAACGCTTTATAAATGTGTTTTTTTGACGAGGGACATCAGTTTGCCTGAATTCTGTAGAATGGTCCATATATGAGATGTTTTTCTTATGTCAGAGCAGAATGGCCAGACAGCAGCCAACAGTAAGAACGGCATCTCTGAATGAAAATGAAAATGTTGTTTTGTTGATTCTCACAAATGTCACGTGAATAACATGAAAGCAAACTAAAGATTGTTTAAATTTCACAGCCCGACTACTCATGATGAACCTTTATGACAGTAGTGTTTCCTGGTCTTATGGTGATGAATATAGATTTGATAAGAAATGTTGTGGTTAGTTAGCAGTTGTGTAGTAAACTCATCATTAAACATACAGGTGTGGTTTCACAGACAAGTCTGAGGCATGTTGAAGCTGTTAAGGAGCTTTGAATGAAACCGAGGAGAACGCAATGAGGAGGGACATCTCACTGTATAAAATGACTGGTTTCGCTGGAATTAAACAGAATCTGGGATAGTGAAAGTGCGCAAAAGAACAAAATACAACACAAAACATCATTGCTAAGAATATTACATATTGTGCATACTGAGCAGACTGCCACCTCAAACTGGATTAGATGTTCAGGTGCGTTTGATTGGGGTTGGAGCTGAAATCTTCAGGACAGTCCAGGAGCAGGGTTGGATACCCCTGGTATAGAGTACGCCATTGATTCAAAAATTCAACAACAACCAAATGACCTAAACATTTACATAAATGTGTCTGACCATTCCTGCAAAGTGTTTCAATTGTACAATGTGGTTTCCCAAAGGAGCACAACGCCTTAAAGTAAGTTTGTGTGGTCGACTGAAAAACATCATTTGTTTGGCTACAAAAAATATATAAGCTGTATAAACATGGATTGGACGACGCAAGGGGGCGCGTCAAATGCTTACATCCATCATAGTCTTATGTAGATTTAGCTTCAAAGCGTTTCGTTTAATATGTCGAGCGTAAGTATAAATCTTTTCATTAATTACGTCAGAAACATAATAGATCATAAATATACGGAGCGAAGTTATTAACACCCAAAATTATGATTTTCAGCAAAGACGAGACCTCAACCCTATCAGAAAAAAAGTGTTTGTGTTGCCAGCTATTATGTAACAATCAGCCGGATGATTTCTCTGATGTTACCGCTTATGTTTGTCGCTCATGGTTTTGATAGAAAACGTGTTCCGTGTTTTTACTCGATGAACATGTTATGGACCAGACACAATAATGATAGTTTTCCTTTGGCGACGTTATTTGGAACCCTCCTCCACATCTACAGTATGTGCACACAACCGTTCTCTCGAAAAAGACATCTATGCATTAATCGATGTTTATATTGCACAACTGTCGTCGACTTTGTCCATCACAATAATGGCGTTGCTGTGATTTTTCACTTCGAGCGAAAAAACTGAAGTATGGCGTCTGGGTTTATCATCTGAAACATATCTGGATGGAAGATATACGTGAACATTTCATAGCCCCGAGTAAGATCAGCAACGGCGCACAGCCAACACGCGACGAATCGTTCGATTTATTTCGGTTTCTTCGCATAAACATCAGCGCTTAACATGAAAGCACCGACGCGTCGTGCCGTGCACAAAATAAACCGCAAAACACGCGCCGAAACCAGTGTGCATGTCATAAAAACAAGGAGATTGTCGAACAAAAACACGTCGAGCGATGATGCGCAGTTAGAATTTGCTCGATACAACCACATCCACCTTGAGCCAAAGCATGAAATATTATATTGTTTCCTACCTAAAACTGACGTATGTTTGCGCACTTTCCTCTTTCGCAGCGATAGAAGGTGACCCCGAGCCGAGCCGAGCCGAGCGCGCGTCCCTCCGCATCCACCGGATCACGATGTCCTCGCGCATTCTCCGCCGATGGGAGGGGTCGAGGTCTCATTCACGTGCGTGATTTTAACGCTAGAGAACTACCGGCAACGATGACGCTTTTTCCTCCAAGCTTGTAAAAACAAGGCACCGGATCATTCACGCCTTGTGCTTTTCTTACTATCGTTTGTTGATGTGCTTTGCTGGCTGCTGCATAGATGTGATCTCTAAGCATTATTCTGTTTTTTATTAGCTTTCAAATCAAGTAAGCCTGATACATGTCATCGTGCACAAGATTTAAATCTAAACAGTATAATAAAATCATGGAATAGTAATCAGGAGAGGGATGTTTCACCAGAGGGACACAGTGAGTGGCTCTGAGGCTCCGGCTGTACCTTCGGTGCTCAGCACAGTCACGGCTTTGCTCCTCTGATGGGTGCTGTCCTCGGTTCTGAAGCGCGTTCACACGGACACTAACCGCATGTCTAAAGCCTCAGTGTAAATGAAGAGTTCACCCCAAAAAAGGTCCCTATTCACTTTCTATATATCAGTTTACATCTCCAAACTTTTATTTTGCCCTTAATAGTGATAATCCAGTGAAATTTGTTTGCACGAGGAGTCTGAGAACAGTCAGTGCTCCACACAGAGATCAGGGGCCTCATTTATGAAGCGTGTGCGCGCTGATCTCATTGTGTGAGTACGCAAAAATCGACGGGAATGTTTATATTTAGAAAAGAAGGACGGTAAGATATTTTCTACATTTACGGAGGTCAATGTTGAATTTATGCCGTCGGAATTTCCTCCCACTATTTTCAGATAATGTATATGATTTGTATGTGACATATATTTAAATATTTCACTAAACATGCATGCAAAAAATAACTTGAACATATATTTTAAGGTGATATTTTAAAAACCACACCACAACGTTCTGGAAACGTTATTTTTTGGCTGCAAGAAAGAAAACCTACAAAGAAAATCCCCCAAAATAACCATAAACGTTCTGTGTTTGCTGGGATGAAACGGTTTTCTAATAATTTTGGCCACCATGGTAATATAGAATAAAATAACTAAGTAGAATGAAATGAATATACATAATACACAAAAACACACTCACAGGTTGGTTTTAAGACATATTTAAAAATCGTCCAAATTTTACCGGCGAGCTTTCTTAGCTCGCAACATTTGTTATTCATACAATTTCCTCATACATGCACGGTTGGCAATAAATATTTATTCCAAGGAAATTGGTTTGACATAAATATTAATAATCTTATAAAAATGCTTGATAATTATGGGCATCAATTATCTTAGGACCGATTCAAGCGATTACACAGCTGGAGAACTAATAAATCAGGCTGCAAAATTGACGTGCATTGAAAATACCGTCAACAACAAAGGCAGCCGAAATAAGAAAAAAAAGCAACAGTTAAACCACGATTTTTACATGATACTATTTTATGCCAATTACATTTAAAGGGCAAATGTGTCCCTGTTGGACTCTCTGTATCCGATGTATTGGCGACATCTGGTGTACAGTAAAGGCGTTTTATGAACCCTCACAACCCCTCCCTTCAGTTCCAACATCGTCGTTTCGTTTTGCGTTACTGCTGTCTTTCCGTAAACACCGATCGAGGTGAAAAGAGTCGGAGGTTTGAAGTCAGATACTCGGATAGCAGGTCTGGTGTCGTCTCACACATAAATCTACTCATTCGTCGGTCTGGAGTGAATTTTATGGGCTTATTCGATCGATGGTGGTTTGACTGGTCAGGTTTCTTTCACGTGAGTCTGCAGCAGTCATCACAATGCGCAGTTTTAACATGTCAACATTAATGGAATTTTGCAATGTAAAGTTGTTTTAAATGCGCTTTTTAAATGAAAAAGGTTGACTATTATACTCTCTCTTAATTCTTGCTATGGGAATATGTTTTGCAGCACAGGCCATCATGCGACTCATAACAGTCACACTGCACAAGGTTGTTTTGTTGTTAACTGTTGTGTTTTGCACAGTTTGTGTTAATCCACTCGCCGCAGATACTGTGCTACGTGCTTTTATTAGCGTATTCACTGTCAGTGTAATAGAAATACTCTTCACATTCTATTTAGCTGACTAAACGATTTTAAGAGTAGGTTTATTTTGCAATACAGTAAATACACCAATGCGTTGAAATTATTATCATTTACAACAATGCAAACCAGTGTTGGGTATAACTAGTTACTAAGTAATTCGTTACTGTTATTTAATTACTTTTCCTTAGGAATGGTAAAGTAAGTGTTTACTCTTATTTTGTCAGTAATTTAATTAATTGTACTTGAACTAAACACTGTGTAATAGATTCAATAGTGGAAATGACATCAAAATTAATGTCTCCTTCTCACATTTGTATACTTTGGTCAGTTATTAAAAATAATTTATTTATTTATTATTTATTTGAATGAATAAAATAAGTTGAAACGTGTGTATCCCTAAATAAATTCTAATCAAAGTTGTCGTAAGATATAGAAAGTAATTAACAATAAGTTAACAATAATTAAATACTTTTTGTCGAGAGTAATTTTTACAGTAATCTAATTACACTATTGAATATGTCATTAGTAACTAGTAATTCATTACTTTTTCTGAGTAACTTACCCAACACTGATGCAAACTGAGCAGATGCTGAGTGTTTCAGGGAAAAATGCATACAGTAATTGCCTTGAATACCATATCTCAAACAAACGTATTCATGCAAAATATGTCAATAATAAATATGTTCTCCATACGTTTACGTTTAGTCATTAAGCCAACGCTTTTATCTAAGGTGACTTACAGATGAGGGAAGCAATTGGAATAACATAAGGACAACAAAAAGCACAAGTGCAATAAAAGAAAACAGGTCTCAGATAGCCCACCACAGTATACAGAGCTGAGGGTTTTCTTTATGAGTAGAAAAGAGAAGCTGTTATATACAGCAGCAGACCTGATTTAAAACGGAAATGGGACTGATTTAGTAGATCAAGTCAAACAGTTAACCCACATTCCAGTGTCCTCATCCAGAAATAACCGCCTTCTCTTCGCAGTTATTAGTGGGGGCAGAGAGACCATGCGGGAGTCACATGCATGCAGAAGATGAGCAGTAAACAGATGACAGGAGCACAGCCCTGAACGCATCACGCTATGAACAACACCACGCAGCCCCCTCACAATATCAACGGGGATGCGGCCGTCAGCTACGTGCTGGTCCCCTTCTTCCTCATCACTTTGGTCGGGATAGTTGCAGCAGTGGTAGGTGGCATGATTTGACTCGGATGTTTTCATCCGTAACAGCGTGTGACTGTGTGCTGGTGTGAGGTGAGGAATGCAAAGTCACATGATGGAGTTATTCAATTGAGAAAGACAAAAAGTCTTTACTCTGTTGTGGTGGACATGTTTTGCTGCACATGCTTGCCAGAGGTTATCAGCGGCACACTTTCTTCACCAAACCGTCTGCAAAGCAGTTCAATGCTAACATTATCCAATGATATTACGGCATTGTGTTGAGGAGTATAGACTGGTCAGAGCCATTGAGAGAGAGAGAGTTCTGCCAACAGAAGTCCAAAACGCTGCAGAGTCACGTGATTCATGGAGCCTTCAGATTCAGTTCCAGGAAGTGATGTTTTCTCTTTAAATGTTTTATATCTTTCATTTTTTATTCATTAAATGGCTTTCGTCTTTAAATGGGTTATAATAAAGCAATAAGCCCCAAGAAGGGGGCTTCGCGTCGTGCCTAACAATAAAATGCACTGTAACACACGGCTTCGCGGGGCTTATTGCTTTTATAAAACTGTTACTCCATATGCTTAGCAAGGTTTCATTAAATAAAGTAAATAAAATGATATTTAGGCTATGTGGTGCCGTCAGCCGTTATATATCGGGGTATTTTATAACGGCTTAGAACTCCGCTTTTAAAACCGCCCAAAGTTTCTGTTATAGCGTTCCAAAGGTATGAGATGTTTTGTGCAGGAATCCATCAGGTTCTGTGGTCTATTTTGTTTATCCTTAATTAGTTGTTTGCTCATCTGGGTTTAATTTATTTATGTATATATATATATATATATATATATATATATATGGATGAGTGCATTTCAATGACTGGAAATGCATGCAAAAGAAGATTAGAAAGGGGAGACATGCTTTCAAAATGTTTGGGAAGCACTGATTTAATGTTTCATGTTTACTACTGTTCAAAATATTTTGTGTTGCTTAAAAATCTAATCTATTGTCTTCAATGTTTTTTACTCAGACATTTAAAAAAACAAATTTTAACCCAATACCGCCACACCGCGAAACAGTGAAAGTTTGGCTTAAGGTTACCATACTGTCAAAATCTCATACCGGCTCATGGCTAATGCTAATGTGTCTTCTGTTTTTTTACAGGTGATGTACTTAAGGAGAAAACGAAGGTAAATAAACAAAGTACAGCACATTTTAAAAGACATAAAGGGATTTACCAAACAATTCTTTTATCTACTTGACAGATAATCTGTCAATTTAAAAAAAAAAATTCAAGACATAGGCTGAATCCAAAGTTGTTTGTTTTCATTCTACACAGTGTGTGAAAATCAGCATGCGGATGAATAGTATGTCCGAAACCTCTGTAGGTTTAAAATGGAGAGATTTGTAAGTGTACATTGGATGGACACTACTCGATCCCATGATGCCTCAGCAGCTGAGCAACTGCCAAATTAAGTGAAGTGTAAATACTGCTAAATGTATTCCTCGTGACTAATTATACTCGTTTTATGACGTCTATTTACAGGCTGTTGTTAATACGTCATTGGTCGAAGAGCATATGAAATCAATGATGCACCGAAATTATGGCTGCAGAAAATTTGCAGCTGAAAATGGCATTATCGGTTTCGGCCGAAAAATAAAAAGCAAAATATCTGCTGCCCCCACCTCTCCCTTCAGTGCTCTCACTCACTCTAGCTGTTATTAAAGGACGATCATGTAAGCTCTCCACGTCAAAGGCGTAAACGAATAAATATGTCAAGAAAAGCCAGTTTACATGAACAGACTCACTGCCCCTCTGTGTTCTGCGTGTTGTTCTCATTGAAATGATTATGCATCATATATCAACTGCTTGTATTAGCAATAGATGCTTTGTTTGACTATAACAGGCTTTCCTGTGGCTCAGTGTGTAGAGCGTGCGCTAGTGACGCCAAGGTCATGGGTTCGGTCCCAGGGGATTGATTGCACATAGTCAGAAACAAAACATTTATAATACAATACAATGCAAACGCGTCTGCCACATGCGTAAAGGTAAAATGTAATTCTAGAACTACAAAGTTTAGATGATTGGTTCAAAAAAAGGGATATTTGATCGTGTTGACATTTATATAAGAATAATATATTTAGTATTGTTTTAAAATATGTTTTATTTAATTTGTGTGTAGTTAATACAATTATGTCATTTTCGATTTTTGTTTTCGGCCAAATACATCCTGAATTTTCGGCATCGTTTCGGAACAGAATTTTCATTTCGGTGTATCACTATCCAAAATGTAATTGTAGTATACTATATAGTAACTTACTGTTTCAACAGTCGATAGTTAGGCAGGTACTTAATCCAGATCAGTACGTACTGTCCCAGATGCGATCTCGGACACAGCCAATGACATAATAGGTGGGATTGAACAGGGACTGTGTAACTAAACACTACCATTTTTCAATTTATTTCTTCACTCAGAGTGTCTTGTTGCTCAGCTGCTTTGAAGTATTTTTCTGTGGCTTCTATAGGACAGAATAAACCGTTAACTGTGTTGCAACCATGTGTCTCAACTCTGGTCTTTACATCATTATTTGCTTTATTTAATTCACTACATGATGTGTTTTCAGTTGTTTTTTAATTGCTAAGCTTTATATCTATCTTGTGCTGTATGTGTTTCTGCATGTTTAGGATTGATAGACTGCGGCATCAGTTGCTGCCGGTTTACACCTACGACCCAACTGAAGAGCTGAATGAGGCAGAGCAGGAAATCCTTTGGAAGGAGGAAGACACAAAGGTAACTAATGGAAAAGAAAAACAAAGATGACATCTTATTGCAATTACTGAAATAGTGAATGCAATAAATGGAGAGGTCAATGAAATTGTATTTCTTGTACACTGAAAAAGATGTTATGTTGACTTTACTTAATTTTTTTATGTCAAGGGGTTGCACAAAATAAATTTATCTAAAACCAGATATATTTTTTAAGTTGAGTGTACTTATATTTTATAAGTGGATTGTACTTTCATTAATTCAGACACATAAATCAAACCCAATATTTTCAACTCCAACTTTATTTTTCTGATCTAAGAGATAGATTTTTGCTCTCCCTAACAAGAGTGGCTGTATACATATATGTATATACAGGAGAACTTTGGAGGAAAGCCTTTTATCACCCATTTTCAAGAGCACAACATGTACACATAACAAAATACACCAGTACTATATTAACTAAATATAAACTACATTATGTGGAGGGTGTAGTGCAGTGGTTCTCAACTCTGGCCCGCGAGATCCATTTGCCTTCCCAGTTTAGCCACAGGTATGATATAAAACACCTGAACAAGCTAATCAGCGTATTTACGAACATATGTGTTCAACTTAATGCGGCGCTGCGCAAATCTATCAGCGTATGAGATTTAAGTTCCGTCTCCTTGGCGCCTTCAGAACAAAATGTGTCTGCACATGCGCAAACCAGATAGTATATGGAAATTAAATTAAACATATTTTTTCTAATTACTTTTAATTAAAAAAAATAACTTGTTTTAAACAAGGGCAGTGAATTTGAAAATTAATAATAAAATATAAGTAGGATTAAATAACACATTAAAATCAGTGAAATTAACTAGATAAAAACATGTTACATTTACAAGGGGTCAGAATCATTTTTTCAGTGTAGTTAGTTTGAAACTGTTCTAACTGTTCCTCCGTCACATCATTCTGGTTCGTATTTTGTTTTAAAGTCCTACTGTAAACCAGTTTTAATTTAATGATGCATCTAAAGTGCTACTTTGTGAATGAGATCAAAGATAGCAAACGATAACACAGCATTACCCAACATTACAAACAGAAGTGATGAGGAAGAGAGGAACATCAATGCCATGCACCAACATAAAATACAAAGCACTGTTGTCTCTTTATTTTTGTATTAACAATTATACAATCTAAAGGAGGGGTTACTCTATATGTCCTGCTCGGTCTTTCTGTTTCAGTTGAGGTCAAAACATCAAGTAACGTTGTACCTTTCAAGATACGTCAGTAGACTTTGAATACTAATTGAATTCATGTTCGTAAATATAATCCTTTAGAATTTAATTACTGAAATGGAATTAAAAAGGAATTAAATTCATTAGAAGGTGAATGGGATATTTCCAGAGATAGGGAACCGTTCCATACATGTTCTTATTAATACGGCTGCCTCCGTTCGCCAGCAAAGAGCTTTATCTCTGGAATTCTAACTTGAACTCCATTTCCCAGCAGCCTTTGCACCGCTGATTACATACACACACCTGGAACCCATTACTGTGGCTTTATAATCCCAGTGTTTGCTGTACTTCATTGCAAAGTCTTGTTTTGCCCCAGCTAACATTTCTGAGCGGTCTTGAGCTCTCGTTTGGATTTTATTTCTTAAAAAGAGGACATTTTAAAGAAATAATTATAATTAAAATAAATTATCTCTGCCCTTTCCTCACCCTTGCGTCTGGCCAAAAAAGTCCCTGAATGGGTGAGATGCGAGCTAACTCTAGTCTAGAATGTCTTCTCTCCAAAATAAAACAAACATCAATCAGAGATCGGCCGGAGTCTGTTTGTCATTATGTTTTATTGTTCATCAGCTGGAGAAAAATTGCTCTGAAAGTGATCCCAACGATATCGTTCTCTCTATCTTTATACTTGTACTTGTGATGTGAATCATGCTATATTGTCCTAAACTAAGAACTTTATTTTTATAGTTATCTGCCATATTGTGATCGACCCTTAACTCATGTAGTTCAGTAATGTTGCAGGTAACAGTGTCTTTATATTTCGAAGATGAATAAACCAAATGAGCCATTTTTTTTTGTCTCTTCAGGTGGTACAGGGTTGGATGAGGTCTTATCAACAACGACGGCCGTTGCTCTCAAAGAACCAAAATGCGTGACAATGCAGGTTTGCTGTATTATTTTGCTGTGACCAATTTATCTCTTTACTTGTTTTTTTAGTTTTGTCAGGTAATGATTTATGGCACTGAACGATAAACAGTTTTTCCTATGACAGTTTGAAGGGATGAGAAAAGGATTTCGTCATCTCTGAAACCACAGGATTCTGATGTCGGGCTCACACTTGTTCATCTCGGCTCATATTGGTTGAATATGGTATGACACCTTCTCAGAAGAACATCAACTTTAAAGAACAATCCATTGACCAAGACTTGAAAGACTTTTCCACTAATACAATTCTATTTACAATTCTGTATTTATGCTAGTTTTATGTATTCTGCTGAAGTTCTGTGCAAGATCAAGCTGCTCATCATAGCTGGACGAAACAGCCACAACACTTTGGAAACTACATTCTGTTTGACCAGTTCACATGTGTCTGTTGTGGAATTGGTGCACGTTGGCCATCTCATTCTCTTAACACTGGACACAGTTATGCTCTGGGAATGTGAGGACACCAGGAAACTGTCTGCATTTATGTGAAGCTTTTAACCAAAATTGGAGGTTTGCAAATAGAGCATTATTTATTTCCTAATAGGATGAGTTACTGTAAAAAAGTGAGTCAATGGTTAAGGATAACCCAGATTGAGTGGTTGGAGTTCTTGTACCAACCCTTTAAAATATTAGACGTGTACTTTACCTTCAGAAACCATTTGGACAATCGTTTGGATAATTGGGAATTGCATATTTTCTGTGATCGGTGGCGGGTGGTCTTTTCAATGGTTTATGTGTTAAGACCCTAGAGTTGAGAACTACTGATCGTTGATCTTGCACATGAAAAAATATATATATATTGTAAAATGATTACTTTATATACTGACTGGATTTTAGAATTTCCTTAATAGCACATTCACTATTGGTTTTTATTATTTCAAGTCTAGGTGAATAGTGAAAAGTAATATTTCAGCGGTGCGGAGCAAGGTATTTTTTGATGAAAGTTACTAAAGAATTCTCATTTAATTGTACCTTATTTTTTGTGCAATGTCCTGTTCTCATAAAGCGAGAAGGAAATGGGTTAGGTGTTTAAAAAGTATTTACTGAAGGTAGAGTTTGTTTTTATAAACCGTTTATAAAACGTCCATGTGCACAGATTTGATCTTGAAGTGTATATGCTAAAATCCAGTGCCAGGTTGTATTGAAACCTTTAAAAAGAGAAAAGGGTTCACTTACAGAAACATTAAGACTCAAGAAGTTTTCACCCTTAACTTCTAAAGTGTTCCTTAAAGAGTACATAACTAGGGATTTTTAAGGTCCTCCTTTGGTTTCTGTAGTGTCCAACAACAAGTTTATGGACATTGAAGGTGTTAAAACACAATTATTTCGTAATAATAGCCAGTTATTCTAATCTTACTCTTGACTGACTCTCAAATGATTCGTTCTCCGATCCTTTCCTCTAGTCTGATGTGATTGGTCAGATGGTCTAGTCTGATGTGATTGGTCAGATGGTTTAGTCTGATGCGGTTGGTCTACCCTGAATAAGTCTCACATGCTACAGTATTTGGGGTTGAAGAGTGTAGTTTTGGTGGGCTGTCCTGGCAAAATGTAGGCGGGACTATATGAAGTGACTTAATACGCGGAGGCTGGCGAATCGGACTAGTGACGACTCGTTTGAGTGATTCAGAGTCGACTTCCATTTTTCCAAGCCAATGACTTAGTCATTCATTCACCTTCGGATTTACAACTTCGTAGACTGCTTACTTTCAAACACGCCAACATTACACACTGCATGACATGTCATTTACGTGATCTCATGTTATAGACTCTTGAAGTGTTGTATGTTGCAAGTCCTTAAGTTATTTTCCTACCTTCCAAAATTTTAATCTTAAACGCGATGAATGATATCATGTTCAATAAAGTGGAGGAAAGGAATGATGTTCACTTTCAGAGATAAATAAGACTAATAATAACCAATAAAATATCAGTTTGATCCATTAAAGTGGATTTAGAGGGTGTTTTTCTTTTTGCGTTTTTATCTGAAATAATAGCTTTACCGTCTTTAGTGTCGTCTTTTTTTCCCTGTACTTTTAATATTGTCCGCAGCTCAAATGTTTGGCTGTAATGTTAAATTTGTGATCAATTAAAAACAATGGTATGTATGTTTTATAGCATAACTTTGGCAACTGCTTCTTTGTTGCTATGTTTTGAAATGGTCGTGGAATGCTGAGTATAAACACTTATGTATGTAAGGGTGATGGTTAAGACCTTTGTTACAGCCCTCTTAAAGAAATCCCTAATCTTTGTGATGTTTTCCACCTCATGAAGACCCTCACTTAAGGGCTTTCTTGCAGCCGGGCACTGGCCTCAAACACCCCAAAATCTGATTCACAGCAGATTTAAACAGTCTTTGATGTGGAGGTTTTAAGCAGGCTTGTGATGGAGTTTCGCAAGTAGGCCTGTTTGTGAAAGTAAAGCTACAATTACATCAACAACATTCAAATTAACAGCAAGAATTGCTTCTGTAAGGTCATTGCTGATGTCTTTCCTCCTGGGCACTCAACACTTCAAGCTTCTGTTTTTTTACTCAAATCACTGATGATCCCTGAATCAAGGGCATGTGATTACCAGTCCAGGTGTATTTAGTTACTTTTCATAGATGGCTTCTCCATTTTTACTATGTTTTTGCTAAATTATTGCAGGTCTGCTGATGCTCTTTTTTATTGCACTTTTTTTATTGTTCCTATCAGCATCTCTACTAAATGTTCAAGGCTGGTAGTGTGATCAGGAAAACACATCATGGATTCATTTATTGGATGGATGAGACGATCATTTGAACATTTTTTTCTTAGCCTACTTCAAACAACTGGAGTTAACTAGAATGTAAAATACAGTTTAAGAATATAAAACAAATAGGAAACCAAACTCAGGATCTGCAACTCTGTTGTTTTATCGTGAAATTGGGCTACTTTTAAACTGATTCTGCAGGTTCAAGGTTTGACATGTATACATTATTGTTGACCTAAATGCATTTTTTGATCTAATTAATTCAACCAGATGTATATTCTAACAACAATAAAACTGTGGCGCTCTATGATTTGACTGGGTTTGACTGTTTCCATGGTAACACATTGGCAGGTGTAACGATCCCAGGTGTGATCCAGGGGTGTTGAGAAGCAACATTAAAAAGAACAATTACTGTGGGTGTGTGTGACTGTCAACAACAAAACACGGATACAAAGTTAAAGAATTTAGTGAATACAAAATAGTGACAAGATGTTGTAAAAAAAGTGAAAGAACTAATAATAGGGAAATTAATGATAAAAAATAGCTTGACTTTTTAACATATTTACAGGACACAAAACAAATCAACAGGGGAAAAGGGACACGAGTGGTGCTAAAAGAAAGAACAAAACCGAACATGCGAACCAATTTTAGAAGCCCTTAAAGCTGCAGTATGTAACCTTGGTATTTGACCACAAGAGGGCGCATTTCCAACAATAACAAAGGCGAAGCTTGATGACGCTATGAAGCAGGTGACGATGGGAGATGTCGTTTTAAATGCGTTTTCACCATAGCGATGTATCTAAATTGGATAAACGAATCATGATAACGGATGAGGTAATTTATTCGTTTTTGTATAACCTGTCTATCAATACACTCGCGAGAGCAGAGTCTCTGTCAAGTCCAAGATTGTCGCGCAGCTCTCTCCATCTCGAAAACGCCTGGCCGATATTTATCCTGGTTTTATTCCTCCGTTTGTCACACAGTCTGCGTGTATCCAAATATGGACGCTTACGTTTTACTGGCACTTCAATACTCCCCAAAGAGTAATCGTGATCCATAACAACGACAACCAAACAATACGCGCGGGCGCAGCAATAACATAACAACCACTTCCGCATTTGACCATGTGATATTCCGGTCTACACCGGAACAAAGTATAGAGCGGACATTGCGTCACTGAGAGGCGACATTTCTTTTCCGGGACGGCCAGTTATTTAAAATCGGAATTTCTCTGAAATAAAAAATCTTTGGAGACTTTTGAAATATTGTAAGTACACAACTGGAGGAAATATATCACACTGTGCAAGTTATTTTCGGAAATTTTATTACAAAATTATTACATATTGGAGCTTTAAAACAATCTAATAGGTTGTTTGCGCATGACGTTACGTCACCTTGCGAAGTGCAGCTGGAGGGCAGGAAAATATTCACCATCACAAACTGGTTGAGAAATATTTTGACGCAGTGGCGACATCATAGTCTAACACAGCAGAAATGCTATAAAAACGATTTTTTTTTATTGATTATTTGCGAATTCGTTTATTCTTGTTTTGTTAATTTCCATATCATGTCAGTCGAGTCTATGCCGTTTGCACACAGTTCACTCAGTCACACACAGCGGAGGGCTGTCGTGGAGGCTAAACGCAAATAAATGCATTTTAACCATCTCTGACATGTGTTACCTTTATGTTAATCCAGCGGATAATGTTGCTGTAACACTTTGCTCTGGTCCATTTCTCACAATGATGAGCCGCCAAAGTTATTAGGAAGCACGTTGTTTAATCTCGTCAGAGAAAGCTCCATCCATCACTAGACCTTTTGACAACCACTTGAACTCCCGGGTGCTTTCACGAACTTATAAAGAAAACAACAAAACCTCTAAAGCAGCTTAAGTTACTCTCGTTTCTCTGTCTGCTACTTTTCTCTCAGACGCGTGAATATCCCGCACCCGCACTACTTTTCCCATCATTCAGTACGGCCAGGACTACAAATCCCATGCTTCTTAAAGGGACAATACCCATATTCCCGCAACAGTAACATGTCATGAACGACCTAAAGTATGCGTTTTCCCCGTTCATTTCATTTGATTTCGTTTAAGTTACAGTTTGCACTTTTAATATTAACAGAATAACTAAAAGGGATATTTTTTGGGGCCACGCCATGGCCAGTGGTAGGTCACGTGGTCTGACATTAATTAAATAAAAATATGCATTTCCATCCAAAACCAGACTTCTCTACTTTTATGTTATTGTTTCATTTTATTATTTGCTACTGTGTGTGTGTGTGTAAGATCTATTCAATTAAAGTGTCACCGATATTAAAATATGTGTGTGCAGCCCTCGCTCAGTTGTATTAATACTTTAAACTAAACATTTATCATTTTAGGTCCTTGTCTACAATGTCACACTATCAAACTTATCAAGCTCCTCAATTACATTAACAAACTAAAACATTTCATATCATCATTCATCAGTGGAAGTATGTGTTCGCCCTTTACACTCAAAAATTGCAAAAAGCAGAATAGTTTTATGCACGCACGTTTTGTGTGTCTGTGAACAGTTTGTGTAGCAACTCTATTGTGTGGATTAAAATACATCGAATGAGACAGAAACTAAGCCAATATAAAATAAAGATTCACATTTTTTATGAAAGACTTGACTGACAAACGTGTAGACTGTATCATGAGTTACCTAAAAAAAACAAGGAATGACTGATATCCTTTACAGACAGGAACACATGTACACAGACTCAAGGGTGAGGAATTGACACATTTTGACATCGTGCACTCTGCATATTCTTCTTTCCTATCGTTTATTCTTTTCCGTTCTATTCTGCCCTCTGGTTTGACACATAATTATTAAACCAGAATTATTTTAAAAAGTGACCAGCGTCAAATTATGTACGAATCTGTAACTTTATTATCATTTTTCATATAAATTCCTGCAGTCCACAATAGAAAATGCAGAGTGTATACATTGAAAAGACTGATCCCAAACCAGTTCTGTGCAGAAGCACATCAAAAACAAGAAATCAGTATTGAGGGCACATGTTTAAAATCATTGCATCAAACAGCCGTAGTACCATCACGGTTTACTCAATGGGGGCTCAGACCTAAGCAACTAGTAGGATGTAGTTTATTACCCAAAAAAAAAACGAGCCTTTAGGTGCGACAACTATTTTCCATGATATCATCAAATCAATTCAGTGCACCAAACCATTAGGTATACAAAACACAAGTTTAACAAAAACACATACACAGAACCTATAAGTCTCTACCACAGTCTGTGAACATGTCATGCATCTTTCAGACTCAATGCAGTAATTCCTGTGGCGTGTCCAGATGTTTATGTATAAAATAATTAACCAACAGTTACTGTTTATTAAATGTGCGCACAGCTGTGAGAAAATTCAATTAAAAACATAAGACCAACTAAAAACCATATGGAAATGCCATGACTGGATCAAGACACTGCAATAAAAAAAAGCTCTTGCCAAAGGCTACGCTGAGACCGGCTGAACGTCGTCAGATAAGAGTAGAGTACAGTGAGGTATGAATGTGACGGTCAAGTCCAGAGTAGAACTGACCTGGTTGCAGTATTCCGGGTTTAATTAACCATGTTTGTAGCAGCATTAAGTTCTGAGAGGAGACCCAGTCACTGGACCGATCAGCGTTCCCTGACATGGAATTTAACACGTCGAAAAAAGCACAAAACAAAAAGGTTACACTACAGCTGAACTACCAAAGCTATCTGAGTGGACCATAGGTGGAGAGAAGTAACACAGCTGGGAGGTTTCAGAGGAAATGAAGAGCAAGTGGAATGATCTAGCAAAGTCTTCAATCTAAACATTCACATCTCAGGAGCTCGGCGCTTTTGGGACTTCCCCGGCGAGTTTAAACTGAACTCAAGTTTGCTCATCTGCCGGCGGCCTTTAAAAATGTCTCAATTAAAACCAATCGCCATCAATAAAAACAGCTAGCTTACACATGGCTAAACCATAGGCTCCCCTAGCGTGTGCACTAGGGAAACGGACAACATAACACTGGCATGCCGGTCAATTGTTCGGGAATTACGGACTCAGTGAAACAAAATAAAAAAGAGGTTCACAAGGAAAAACATCAAATGATACATCGATTACGAGGAGTTAAAAATCATCTAAGCTATCACTCACAAATATGCTCAATTTTATTTCTAGCTTGAATGACAAAGTAGCTAAAAGTATAACTGGAGACGTCGAGTTATCACACACGCAAGCGAAATAAAAACAAACGAGTAGGTCAATTCACCTTTGTCCAGTACACAACGATACGAATATCACACAATCCACCACGTCTTTGATTTTGACAAGTAAAAACTAACGCTAATGTGTGGCCTGATACAGTATTCAGCAATCGCTTCGTGTCAGGCACCATCAGAGCATATCTTTGTCCAGTATATTGACAGAACATTTCAACCAATTACCCATTGAGTGCGAGACATGTACACACGTGTGCGTGCATCCAAGAATTGACGTACAGTATTTTGAGTCTTTTCCAGTGGTTTTACACAGAGAAGGCGCATGAAGTGTGCAGGCCTCCCTGACACTAGGGGGCACTGGAGAGTAAAAGTGAACCGGGGGTTGGTGGCATTAGTGTGAGGGATGGGGTGTCAGTCCAGCTCTGGTCAACAGGAAGAAATCATGTCGGTTTGTGAGGTAGCAGGATTTGCTAGTTACTGTTCCTCTTCTTCCTCCTCCTCCTCTTCCTCCTCCTCTTCCTCAGAGGACTTAGATGGCTCCTCCTTCTCCTGTTGGGAAATTCAATCAAATGAGAGAATGCACTATGTCACAGTACAGGAAAAGAAAACTATTTTCAGTCACTTAAAGAAGCTTTTTGTGTGTTATTGATATCTAGCGGTGGGACTTTGTAACGCAGTCTAAATATTGAAGATGGCTTTTTCCCCGACCACTCCTGCTGAGAATCGATGCTCACATGCATTGCAAGCAAGAGGCAATCTTCTGATCTCTCTCGTGAAGCCAACATGGAAGTGACAAACTGCAATTCATTAATCAGCCACTAGAGGCTGACTCCAAAACAGAGCAGAATTTTATTGAGTCACATGTACAAATGCTCAACTTTACAGCAGAAGAAAAACATGTTTACAGCCTGGCACAGGAAATGATTTGTCTATAAGGCTGATTTGACCATGACAACTGTGAGGGTGAAAAAAAAAGTTCTTGCCTGTCTAGCTTAGGTGTTTTGGGTGCATGGCCATTTGAGTGACAAGTGGTTTCAGCAACTAGGCGACGACCAGCTCTGCCCACTAAGCTTCATAACAGCTAATCATAAACCTACAGGTGACATCATGGACATAAAGTCCATATTTTTCCATTTTTATGGAAAGCGTCTGCAAAATGCATAAATGTAAATGTTTATACGGTGTCTCTGAGTTAACGCCTCAAAATGTTTGCTACAGGTGTGAAAAATGCAGAAAATCTAATTTGAATTGAATTTGATGCATGTACATGTTCTGTAAGAAAAAGGAAGGGCGGAATAATGTGAATAAATCATCAAAGGAAGCATTCTGACTAGTAAACCACAAGTAGTTTGACTCAAAGTCTGGGCTTTCTGTGACTCAACGCACCCACTGGATTCCTGTGGACATGTTTAGATGCGGAAAAATCAACCGGTGGTGCCAAAACTGTGCCTCATGCCTGAGGAATGCAGCGCAAAAAACTATGAGCCTATGAGTACAACATGAGCTGTCGAGGAAACGGGCAGCGTCGGATTCCTTTCAAACACGTGTCCAACTGACTCGACCTGATCTATGACATTCGATGGCCTGTCACAAACCAAACCGGCAGGAGACGCTGATGGTAAACAACAGCAAGAGATCCCTCGTGATAGCAGCCAAATGTTTCAGGTCATCGTCCGTAACTCTTTCCACACCGAGAAACATCGGTTGAGCCCTGTGGTTTTGTTACAGTCACACTAAACACACAGTTTTAAGTTAGATACTCACTGCTTTCTTAGGTCTTCCACGCCGCTTCATCCCTGCAGGTGCCGACGCCGGAGCTGCTCTCTAGGAGGAGACAAACAAATCAATAAAATGTGTGGCAAACATGCAGCTGAGCACTAGAGGGCGCCGTTAAACTCACACTGGCACACGGCCCAAGGGCAGCAAGTTCATTATATTGGAAACGTACATGAGCAGCATGCCCTGCACTTTGGTTCGCCGGCCACCTGGCCCAGAGCTGAGAGACAGCTGGTGTAAGACACCAACACATGCACACAACACACATTCACCGCACGCTGAGTGCACAACACACACACACACACTGAAGGGGGACGCAGTGAGCATGTGGGGGGATGGTTTGAGGGTCAGCTGTCGTCCAGACAATAGATCATGGAAGGGATGGGAGAGTGGAAGCAGGGTGTGGGGTTAATATCTTGGCGACTGCAGGTGCACCTGCGATGCACAACGTTTGGTACGCCACAGGAAGCTGGCAGGAAGTCTGTAGAATCAACCGGAACTGAGCGGTGGGTTTTATCTGTGCACTTTCATGAAAACAAGATTGCTTTGCTGATTTTTGTTGTTTTGATGTGCGGCAATGATGTGCGCAATCTAAGACGGGTGACGATACACTTCAAAGTTCAACAAAGTGAGCGTGAAGAGGCCAGTGTGTTCAAGACATGTCTTGAGAGATGGTTTGTTGACATTCAGAGGTGGCAGTCGTGCACAGAACAGCTGAGAATCCTCTCTACTCACTTTGGCTTTAGATGCTGCGGCGCTTGGCTTATTTTTGCTGCCCTTTGGTCTTCCTCTCGGTCTCTTCGGCGTCGGAGATCCGCTGGGTTCCTGCTACAAGACAACAACACATGAAAATTGAGACTGAAAATATTGAAAGATTTAATAAACAGGGCAAAATAGCGCGAGAGCACAATAAATTAAGCCAATAACACACATTTAAAAAAACACAACAAGCACGACGTCTCATACAATCTCTACCAAGTGCGGCACATGCTCTTTTTTTATGCGTTTACTATCGACGCAAATACCAGTACAATAACAAGTGCAAACATTACCAGAGGTGTTGTGTGATTCATTTAAATCCTCTCCTCCACACAGTTTGCGTCCGAATCCATATGCAATAAGGTCTGTCGCAAAATCAGCACTGTCCACTACTATCCAGTGCTAATTTACACTGCGTGTCTTTAGTAAACAGGGCAAAAATGTTTTTGCGCCGCCACACGCTGTTGGTAAATCTGGCCCAGTGTGGCGATGACAGAGATTTGTGTTTTAAAAGGGCCGCACAAAGTATGTATCGCTGGACGGCCCAAAAATAACTGGAGTTGCAAAAGCTCAGGCTTTGTGTAATAAATATCTACTAGGAAACAATTGTGAAATGTGATGGTTTATTCAAATAAAAGTTTCCTGACCAGATCACGTATGACGCATGCGTCTGCCTGCAGGACAGGATCATCGGAGAGAAAACATTTGACATTTATATTCCATTATCTATGGTGTATCAGACACAATGAATATACCCAAATATGACCATGAGCAGGTGATGTGCAGACAATGTGAAAATGAGTTAAAAATGGAAACGCTGCAATCGGCAGTCGAGAGTTTTTTCTGTGATTGTTTGTCAAACACATAACTTGTAAAACACCACTTCTGACGGCTGTCAGTGTTAAATTAACAGCGGGCCATACATATAGATGTCTGCTGGTGGCCATGAATTACCACTCGCAGGGTCCAGTTACACAGCCGAGTAACAGAAACTTTAAACTCAATGCCCTCTCCCAAGAGTGATGGCTACGTGAACCAATCAGACGCTGGCATTTCCCACCAGCCAATCAGTGAGGAGGCGAAACGGTTGAACTGGGTTACTGCTGGTTTAAAGGGATCATGTTACAGGCCCTGGTCATCCTGCCACCCAAATGACCATCACATATGTGCAATGAAGTGTTTGAAACATGTAAAGAAATCTACCATACCCCCCCCCCGGAACAATAACAACCCCCCTCAGTCCATGTGCGTACACATGCATCATTAAACCCAACACGCTGAGCACTAGCAGGAAGTCTCGCTCAATAATATTCATAAAAACCAAGATGGAGAACATCAGTAGTTACTTGTGGATGTTTCCGTGGTCTTCCGCGTCCTCTCTTCTCTGCTCCATCTTTCTCTTTAGGAGCCACTGTGTCCTTGCCCGTATCGCTCATGGTGTCTCGCTGGAAAACTGCAGGAGAACAACACAGTTAAACGTACAACAGGCGACCGACTAATGGACATCAAAATTAACACGAACTTTATTGTGGGAGCGACGGAAGAACGCGCTGGTCGACCGGCTTCCCGTTTGTTTACAACACGCGCTAGGCCCGGGCTCGCGCAAACGCGCGCGCGCGCACAGTAACGCACTGAGAAGAGTAAACGCGTTGATTTAAATACCTCAGCGGTGAAAGAAATAAAACACGTCCGAAGTTCACTGCGAAGATTTAAAGGCGAGTGGCGGTTTCCACGGTGCGCGAACCGGAACATGAACACACCGCGCGAGATTCGCGCCCTTTTAAATACCCGAGTGCGTGAAAACACGATCTGCTGAGAGGATTCGTCGTGTGACTTTCGCGGAAAATGAAAGCGAGCGTTTGTGTTGAACACAATCTGAGCGGTTTCTTCATTTAAAGCTCTTCTGTGAAAGATGAATAATCTCGTTGCATTGCTGTGTGAGCTCATACGCGAGCCCGCCAATCTGTAAATCGGGTCCTAATGTCGCATTTAAAACCTTAAAGTCCTGTTGCTTGTTTTCGCAGAGAAAAACATAGTAAAACGCGCTTAAAAAAAGATGAAATGTGACAACTTACCCGTCAAAAGAAGTCGTTCAGGGGGAGAGTCCAGCGCGTGAACGGAAGAAAGACAGACAAACACCGCGAGCCTTCGGGAGATTCAGGGGCATTTTACGGGTCTTCCACACGGGAAATACACATACGGGAGGCGGGGACAAGTGGGAGGGGCTTGGTGCGAATACATACGTAACCGACAAACGCCATTGGTGAATTGCCCTGTCAACCATGATGACGTCGCCCAAAGAGCCAGCTCGATGTTTAAAGTAAAACAAAAGAAATTAAACCGTTTCCACCCAAAATGTGAAATATTTCATTTCTACTACAGATATAAGAATGTTGTTCTAGAACTTTACAAAGATTTGTCTGTGTGTGGAGCGTCATTTGAAAGCAATCTTTTGATTCATTATTTTATTTCTCAGATCGACAAAATGATTGTTTATCATGGCCGCGTGTACACTGCAAAACATGAATTTCTTACTTAGTATTTGTGTCTTGTTTTTCAGTACAAGTTAAAAACAATCTTGAATCAAGATGCATATTCTGCATGAGCAAAATGACCTTTCATGTTTTTAGACAAAACAAATTAAATTTCAGTGAATTTGTGCTTTCTAATTCGCTAAATTAAAGATTTGTTTTAAAGCACGGATTCATGTTATTTTGTCTAAAAACAAGACTTATTTTATAAGGTCATTTTGCTCATCAAGAAAACGTCTTGATTCGATATTTTTTAGCCATTTATAGTGGAAAACAAGACAAAAATACTAAGTAAGAAAGTCAGTTTTGCAGTGTAGGCTATAGTAGAATAGCAGGGATCACAAGTATCAGGTTTTGTATTTGTACAGTCACATATCAGCTCATTTAATGTATTTAAGTTCTTCTGGAAAGGATATCCTTTTCGCAAAGATGAATCTTGTTTTTTTAATCAATATCATTTAGTGTCATATGTTGCTTTAAAAAGCTGAAAAATCCTGTCACTGTCTGTGAGAAGCTGGTTCTTTCCTGTTAAAGGCTGTTGCTTAAACATTCTGTACATTTGCAGGACAAAGCAAGGTGTGAAACTGCAACTATTGGCAGCTCAGATCAGGTCAAAAGGCATTTTATGTTGCAAATACGAGTGATAGCGCAGCACCATTTAACATATTCCTGACCTCACAATGGACCATTTGATCAACATAGAAGTGTTTAAATGCTAAATCATCCCTCTTAAAGGTATAGCATGCAAATTCGAGCATTGTTTCAAAGTGACTAATTCCTCCATTCCTGTTGTTTACTGAGGAGTCATCGTGAGTCATTATGTTCGCTGCTCATTGTGTGACTTTTTTCAACCATAAACTAAAAGTAAGCTGTTCTGGAATTTGAAAGCGGATGCATTTTATTAAAAGTTAAAAGGAAAAGTCTTCCAGTTGACTCATGTTTTTGCGGTGTTTTTGACACGAGCTTCCTGTCCAACAACAAATCAAAACACTTTTGTTGGTCATTTGTACACACACAGTGTGTCTCAGACAACAGAAAAAGCATTTTCTTTCGCACCATTGACCAGTTTTCTCAATACATTTATTTTTTCTATCTAATCCATCGCCCACCTAACCACACCGCTGCAGTCCTTTCAGAATCCCCCCAACCAATCCTGTGTTTTTGTTGATCCTCCAAAAGAGAAAATAGAAATATACTCAGTTTGGACTGTGCAGACGTCTGCAGGCGAAAGGCATGAGTGAAATAAACAAGCTCACAAACAGAGGACACAAGAGCCAGAATATATTTGACAGGGTGGATTAATGTTGATTTTCTACATGAAAGCAGAGAAAGGTGGCGGACAAGAGAAACAATCCACTGACATTTTTAAATCTGATTCACCATTACTGAGTCCAGTTTGAGTCACACGTGTGACACTCTCTGAATGAATGAGTGTTTATCCCCAATCTTAGTGCATAGCTGTAAATCATAGTAAAGACATTTAAAAACGCCTCATACCTTAAAGATGTTTTTTTTACTATTTTCATAGCAGTAAAAGAATGTCCTATGTAGCACAGGTTCAATTCAGCAAGTCTCCGCATATACTTGAGGTGTTACAGACACTAAAGATACTATCTGGTTGGGTTTATAAACTATTGACTCAGTACTTTCACAATGCATTTTCTGAGCTTGGCCTTCTAGATATACACTGCGTGCACAATTATTATGCAAGTATGATATTCAGATCTGATTTTACAATATCCAAACCATATCAATCTTAATAACTATTAGTTTTGCATGTATTAACTTATATGTGATATATTATGGTTAAAGCGGGCGTAACTCACAGGGTTTCTGCCGATCTCACATTAATCTTGAGTACCTATAGAGTAGTATTGCATACGTCGTATCTTCAAACAGTATTTAGTTTGATCACATTTATAAAAGATAGATACAGCTGTACCATTACTTCCAAAATAATGGGTTTATAAATCCAGCGTTATATCCACAGTTTATATAACATTCATCACCCAAATGTAGAGAACAAACAAACACCTGAACTTCACCAACATATGCTCTCTCTCTCTCTCTCTCTCTCTCAATTCAATTCAAATGAGCTTTATTGACATGACTTGTACAGTATTGTCAAAGCATTGGTCATTTCATTAGCAATGAACAAAACAACAGATAACGAATACACATATAAAACAAAATGCGTAAATCTATGGCTAAACTTAAACTACATATTAAACATAACTTCAAAATCATTGTAGATACAGATACTGAAAAATAAATAAACAAACAAATAAAGAAAAAATGTTTACAGTTACATACAAAATAAATATACTGTTTTATTTTTGTCCACTGGCTGATTCTCTATGTTTATGGCAAGCTGTAATATAGTTTCCTGCTGTTGTGATTAATCTGGAGTTTTCTCCCAAGATTTGCTTGAATTTTTCTGAATTTGGGAGTGTCATAAAATTGGATGTTATTTGTTGAAATTGAGTGAAGTATTCAGATCTTATATTGTGATAGTGATCACAGTGCAGGAGGAAGTGTTCTTCTGTTTCTACAGCTCTCTGAGAACACAATAAACACAGTCTCTGTTCTCGCGGTTGCCATCTTTGTCTGTGTCGTCCTCTTTCTACAGCGAGAGAGTGATCACTCAATCTGTATTTACTTATTGTCTTTCTCACTTTAGGATTTTTCACACAGCTCAAGTATTCTGCTGGTTTATAGTCAGTTTTCAGGTGTAGATAGAGTTCCATCTTCTTTTGTGTTTTTGTTGCATCTTTCCAATAGGCAATATAGTTTTGTTTTTGTATTTTTATCACTTTGTTGGGCCAGATTGTGTGGTGCTGGTTTGGGTGAAGTTGAAGTATCAGTTGTAAAAAGGGACTTCTGTGAGCGTTCTGCTCTTGGTACTGCAGAGCTTGAGCGTGATATGAGCTTGGATCACTGTTTTTCAGGTGCTTATAGAATTTCAGAGCTCTTTTCTGTATATTCAACAGTAAGGGGTATTGTCCTAATTCAGCTCTACATGAGTTGTTTGGTGTGGATCTGTTTACTTTAAGTATGCTCTTACAGATGAGCGTATGTAGAGTTTCAGGTTCTTCTTTTTCCCATTTAGAGAAGTCTTGAGTTTTAAGTGGTCCCCATATCTCACTGCCATATAATGCAACGGGTTCAATTATTGCTTTTAGGAGTTTTAACCATGTCTGAATTGGAATTTCATATTGAATCGTATTTTTAATCATGTAGAAGACTCTCATTGCTTTTGATTTCAAATCATTTACAGCCGGATTGAAGTTTCCCGTTGAACTTATTTTTAGTCCCAGATAAGTGTATTCTTTCGTGTGTTGGAGAATTTGGTTTCCTGCTCTGAATATAAAATGATTTTCCCTACACCTGGATCTCTTTTGAAAAATCATTATTTTTGTTTTTCTGATGTTAATTTTAAGAGCCCACGTTTGACTGAACGTATCTATGATGTCAAGAAGCTGTTGAAGTCCCTCTTTTGTTTCTGACAGAATGACTAAATCATCTGCGAAGAGGAGGCATTTGATTTCTGATTCAGTCAGGATCGGGCCTGGAGCGGTCGAATTATTCAATGCTTTGGCTAATTCATTTATATAGATGTTAAATAAAGTGGGGCTCAATGGACAACCTTGTCTGACGCCGCGACACTGTGAGAAAAATTCTGTTCGTTTGTTTCCTATTTTCACTGCACATGTGTTGTTCTTATACATGATGCTGATTAAATCAAAAGTTTTCCCTCCAATCCCATTTTCTAATAGTTTCAGGAAAAGACCTTCATGCCAGATGGAGTCAAAAGCCTTCTCAAAGTCAACAAAGCAAGCGAAGACTTTACTTTTGTTTTTGTGGACATGTTTGTTGATGATAGTGAGGAGGGTATAAATGTGGTCTGATGTTCTGTGTTTGGGCAGAAATCCAATTTGATTTTTCTCCAGGATTTTGTGGTCTTGGAGAAAGTTTTGCAGTCTTTTATTAATGATCGAACAGAATATTTTCCCCAGGTTGCTGTTGACACATATGCCTCTGTAATTGTTTGGCTCAAATTTGTCTCCTTGTTTAAATAGGGGTGTAATTAAGCCTTGATTCCAGGTGTCGGGAAAATATCCTACACTCATAACTATGTTAAAGAATTTGGATATCGCCATCTTGAATGTTTCATTGGTGTATTTAATCATTTCATTTAATATTCCATCAATGCCACATGCTTTGTTTGGTTTTAATTCATGCAATCTATCTGTGAGCTCATTTACTGTGATTGGGAAATCAAGGGGATTTTGATTATCTTTAATCTTATTTATTATAATTTCCAATTTGCTTTTTATTTCATTTCGAGCAGAATTAATTTCTGTTGTTTTGTACAATGTTTCAAAGTGTGTCTTCCATATGTTCCCATTTTGGATGGCCAGTTCTTGTTGTCGTGGACTATAGAGAGTGTTCCATTTATTCCAAAAGTTACTGTTTTTTATTGACTCCTCCATTTCACTAAACAGCTGTTCTGTATGTTCTTCCTTCTTTGTTCTGAGAGTTTGTTTGTATAGTTTCAGAGCTTCATGATATTGATGCCGCAGTTCTTGATTGTCAGGGTCTCTGTGTTTTTTATTGGAAAGATTTCGTACTGTTGTTCTAATAGTTTTGCACTCGTTGTCGAACTACTTTTCTTTGCTGTTTTTTGGTTTACTTTTTGAAGACCTTTTCAAATTGCACATGGATGCTAATTGGTGAAATATGTTTGTAATATCATGTAGTGCCAGATTTGTGCCTGCTTTATTGGGTGGATAGGTGTTCATCGTAAATTTGTCTAACAATAGTTTGATATTTTGACTTTCCATTGCAATTTGATAGTTCTCTCGGCTGTTTTTTGTCCACTTGTAGGATGGTTGCAGACTTTGTAATTGTGAGGGTTGTGTGCATGTTTCAGGTGTTGGAGTTAACTTTAAATGTAATGTCATTCTACAGTGATCTGACAGAGGTGTTTGAGGACTGACTGTGAACGCTCTGAGATGCATCGGATCAATGTCTGTTATGAAGTAATCTACAGTGCTGTTACCCAGAAAAGAATGATATGTATAACAGCCAAAAGAGTCACCGCGCATGCGACCGTTCACTATATACAGGCCCAGTGATTTACACAGCTCCAGCAGCATTTTCCCACTTTTGTTTGTCAATTTATCATAATTATTTCTGGAATGAACTAAAGGCAGGTGATGGTGGGTGTTTGTAATATATTTGACTCCCTGTGTGTTAATAAAGTCTAGTTCATTTCCAGTTCTGGCATTTAAATCGCCACACAATATAACATTTCCTTTTGTCTGGAAAACGCAGATCTCATCTTGTAAGATGGAAAAGATTTCTTCGCTGTAATAGGGAGATTCAGCCGGGGGTAAATATGTAGCACACAAGAATATGTGACGGTCAGTGGAGACGATCTCTTTATGGATTTTTAACCAAATGTAAAATTCACCAGTTTTTATAATTGTAATGGAGTCTATCAGTTCTGTCTTGTACCATATGATCATTCCTCCCGAGTCTCTTCCTTTAGTCACCCCCCTTAGTTTAGTTGATGGTAAAACTATTTCTCTAAATCCAATAGGACAGCCAGTGGACAGATCTCTTACATTCCATGTTTCCTGTAAAATTATAATGTCAGAATTCTGAATTTCTTTTTTGAAGTCTGAATGATTACTCTTAATACCAAAAACAGAAGCGCTGAAGGGGCTCTGTGAGGGGTCTGTGATGTCGCTGCGGTGTGGTTGAGCTGCGGTTCAGTGTCATGTCCTTCAGAGTCTTAGCAAAGATGGGTACAGCCTCTCTGTGGAGATGAACGTGATCGTAGAGGCTCCTCAGATTCAGAGTGGGGTGATGAGCCAGGTGAACGTTGGGCTTTAGAGCACAGTGTCTAGACACTCTTGCGTTGATATGCCTGATGGTGTCTGGGTGGAAATCTGAGCGCGGTAACAGGGTGGAGAGGATCATTTTGGAGTTGGGGGAGTTGGAGGATGCCTTGTCTATCACATTGATGAGAGCTGTGGCTACTCTCTCTTGCTGGGCTCTCAGGTCATTGGTGCCGGTGTGAATGATGATGTGAGTGGGGGAACCCAGTTGTTCTTCACACAAGAGCTCCAGGGCCCTCTGTGTGTTTGGACACCATATTTTCCTGACGTTTCTCCTCGGGAACAGTTTATTTTCATCAATAAATGTTCCATTGGAGTCCATCAGGAGTATAATCTGAGGCTGTGTTTGATTGTAGGAGTCAGATGGAGGAGAGCTGCTGGGGTCTGTGTCTGTTGTAGTTGGAGGAGAATTGTGTTGATGTTCTTCTGTTTGTGTCACATGTTCCTTCAGGGCTGGCAGATGTTTTCTGTATAATTCTCTGTCTTCTCTTAACTCTTCCATCTCTTGTCTCATTTTACAAAGTTGATTGTTGTATTCTTCTCTGTGGTTTCTCAGTTCTTGAAGTTCTTCTTTTAGTTTTGCTATTTCTGAGCAATTATTCTCTTCTTTGTCTGTTTGTTTGGTTTGTTGTATTCCTCCATGTATCTCGTCTCTCAGCTGAACCAGTTCCAGCTCCATCTCTCTGAATTTTTCCTTCATGTCACAGATGATGTTGTGAAGAAGAGAGATCTCCTCATTGTTGTCATTTGTAGATTGAAAGGTGAAGGTCTCTGCAGACTGCTTCAGTGTTGATGGGTTGATCTTATTCTGTTGAGCTTTTTCTTTTATCTGAGAGAAGTCTTTTTCAAACTGTTTCAGATTTCCCTGAATCAATACAGTCCCATTTTTATACAGGTTGGTTGTTGTCATGATCAAATCTGAATCCTCTTCTTTAATCTGTAGTTTCCATCCGTTGCTGATGCCCTTTCTGATGACTGTGGAGTAATGCTGTCTAATGGCTTAATTCCAGGCTTCTGGGTCTTCTGTGTAAAATATGATGTAACTGACCTCTCCACTCTTGTATAAGTCTGAGAACAGGGTTTCTGCTTTGTCCTTGAGGAGCTTTTCTTTATGTTTTTTCTTTAAGCTCTCATTTGTAGCATTAGATGGGTATGTTATAGGGACTGATTCTATCATTGTTCAAATATTTTGACAGTTGCTGACAGTTATCTGTTGATCTTTAAATATGCAACTGTCCACTGAATCTTGGCTGCTATATTGTAGATTAATTTGTCCAAAGTAATCCCCTTATAGACAATTTTCCTCCAAAATAATGTTTTGTTGATTGCAGATCTGTACTCACATTGAAATTTCTTATTTTTCTTCCCTTTTTGAAGGTCTTTGTAGGAATTTTTTTAAGCTGTTTTCAGCCAGTTGTCTTTTGCTGGTTTTCTTTGCTATTTTAACTCTTCTTTCATCAAATAAACGTTGAAGATAGTTTTCTTATCTTGAATTTGTTAAAACTGAATGTCTGTCTTATTTCAAAATAACATTAAAAAGTAAAATAATCAGGAGCTCATCTTGCTGCTGGCTGCTCAACTCTCTCTCTGTCTCTCTCTCTCTCTCACTCACTCTCTCTCTCTCACTCTCTCTCTCTCTCT